>BHDV01065357.1:81399-135482 GCA_005406045.1 Adoxophyes honmai
GGCGGCCGCCACGCGCCGCCCGCCCGCCGGCCACTCTTGCTTACCTACGGTTTACAAATACCATCACGGACAATTAGCGCACAATACCTAACACTCGTGGTGTGTTTTTCCAACTGCGATGGAAATTAGCTTTCACGAGATTCGAGAAACAATAGCCACAGACGGAATACAACAGAAACTGGGTAGGAGCGCTCTACGACGCGCTTTGTCATTCGGAAACTCAATGTACAACAAAGACATGAAAGTTCTTAAAGCCAATCAAAAAGTTTTGATCACCGTATTGGGGTGGGAAATCTTTTGTATTTGAAAAGGCAATTAGGGGTAACTATCGTGATAAGAACCTATTGATTTCTCACGCTTAGGTAACCATCCACTGCATAGCTTATTAGAACTTTAACCTAGTAAACTGATGCTTAAAATCTCGCTCTATAAATGCTCGGGGTTGGAAATACCTTATGCAAATGAGTATAAAGTACACCTCATTTTCCAGTAATTGTACCTAAGCAGTTATCGTAATGCAGTTTTTCCATTCATTACTGTATCACATTTATTACGTTTTCGACAGGGCCGTCAGTTTACTATTATTACGTAATTTACGTAGACGAAGACTTGACAGCAAGATAGTGTTGTAGACTTAATAATTACCTGCCGACAGCACACTTTTTGACGCCTGATAACGCACTTACGTGCGTGTTTACGTATCTGACTGATACATCAGATGGATGTCATCGCTTGAAAGCGTTCTTTCTATTCAGTATCGACCGATGGGTACCTAATTTATGCACGTGGTCATGAATTTGTTTTACACACACACTTTTTTGCATTATAATATTTAGGTTTCCGTTTCCACCAAATTTTTTTAGTCGTAACTTGGCATGGAAATAATTTTCAAAATGTGCATGAGTAATGCGAGAAACTCAGGATGTCAAAATAGACGTGATGTGATGTATTGTTTAAACAGTTTATGTCTATACCTAATGTATTTTATTTGATAGAAAAATAAATAAATTTGTTAAAAAACGTCGCGCTAATGTGGCGGGTATTTTGGCCAACTGACGGCGCCTTTGTTGCAAATATAAATAGGCCCATAGCATAATATTTGTATTAAAGTTTTCCTTTGACGTCGAGCCCACAATAACTAACTCAAAAACGGATAACTCTTTAAACATATTTTTAAACAACCTAATTATTGTTTGATTGCTGAAGTATTTGTATGCATAAGTATACTAAATTATCGAACAAAATGTATTTCCAAAAAAGAATTAAGAGGGCGCACACATTTTTTACGAACGTAATATAAGATCAGGCGGGGGAAGAGAAATTGAGGGACAGGGCAGGGGTAAGAGGCACCACAGACCATAACTCGTCGAGTTATGAGTGATTATGGTCTGTAGAGCCCTCTTATCCCTGCGTTTCTCTTCCCCCACCTGACCTTAGTGGTTTTGGACCAATGTTTAAAAAATCGTAAAAAATAAATTAACTCATATTTAGCCATGAAAAAAATATGGTTAGACTAAACATATTCTGTAAATTTACAATAAAATTGTTTCATTTGTAATTGCATTAAAATCAATGAGAAAAAAATAAAGTAATAGTTCAACTTTGAAATTATGTAAAATGATATTTGAATAATAAAAACCAATAATTTGATGCATGTCTCTCCGTTAATCCCCAGTAGACTATATTGTCTATCAGATAATAACTAGTTTATATCGTTTATGGTAAATTTTAATGGAAAATTTTCAAGTGAAAGACAGCTCTGACGCGTATTTTTGTGAAAACCCTTCAACAAATTGGCTAAGTAAAAGTAATCTGTGTTGCTAATAAAATATTTCTTTCCGTTAATCCCTAGAAAAAGAGTTTATTTATATGTTACAGTAGTTTTTCTTTAAAAACTTAAGGATTTATAGCTTTCTAAAGCATTTGAAAATCATCAAAATCACCGAATTTTGTGTGCACGCTCTTAATTGCTTGTTCTTTGACCCGCCAGTTACGGGCTAATCAGAAAGCAGCCTTATCTTACTGGTGCGCTGTGGTGGTAGAGCGGTCACGCTCCACTACGTACAAGACATTTTACATCTTAATGTCTACATGTTGTGAGTTCAGCGTTGTGTGTTTTGGGTCCTCAATCGTCTAATACTAATGTATGGACAGTGGGAAAGGTGGTGGGTCTGTCATGAATATGAGGGCATTGCTCGTGAAAGTGTTCACAGTACGTACTTACGTAGCCTTTTTGTTTTGAAAATGCATCGAAAAAGTTAGGGATGTGCAAATGAAAAAAAAAATTCGATATCATTTTAAAGTATCGATATACAGACAAGTTAGCCGGAGTTAAATGCAGTCTTGTAACATCCAGGAAACCCTTCTTCTTTTTAAGTTTCGTTCCACAGTTTAAATCGTCACTTTAAAACTTCCGTAAAAGATTGCAGCGCCCAAAAACTTAAATGTTTAAAAAATAAAACATAAAATATAACCAACAGGGCACTGAAAACAGTCGTGACGTCGTCTTCGCTTGAAAATGAGTCTACAGCAGTGCAATAGATTGTTGTAGACTCATTTTCAAGCTAACGCGTTGTTTAGCAAATTTTGGTGATGACCGGTTTTCAGACGCATATACCCGACCACTGGTTAAAATATTTACGGTCATTTCCGGCATCCCTGTTTATTGATGGGAATCGCATCCTACTGTAAAAAACGGTGTGTGAAAAAAAAACATATTCAAATTGCACGCACTTTGTCTATTGGCGTATCACTTCCCGTAGGTACTTACGTTTTTCCTCCCTGTTAAAATATTTCGATAAAGGCATCTAAAAAAAGCTCGCCCACATTAAAATGAGCAATCACATCGCCGAGACTTGTTTTCAAAATTATGGTTTTTCCTGTATAAACTTTCTAAAACTTCTACCAGTCTCGGACTAAACATATATTTATCAAATGACAAAATAATGAAATGGCAGTGGCTGATTTTTTTTTAAGCTACTGTAATTCGAATTGCACAGTGACAAATAGTTTTACTTGTAGAATACTTCTGCGTTATTCTGCCTGGACTGTTTTTCGTCTGTCATGATCGTGAAGGTAGGTGTTAATACGACTCTGCCGCGCCGTACTAACATTGTGTCGGCAGAAACTGGCTGTCATGATCGTTAACCAACTTCAATATTTGACGGTTGGTTAGACGGAATGATGCCATGTAAAAGAGTAAGCTGAACACGCTGGTTAAAACGGAGATACGATTCTCAAGTCGAATTTTAGTATTCTTTAGTATAATCACGAGCACCAGTATCTTCCACAATAGGACTGGAAATATATCTGATACGACTCTTATTACTAAGGTCAGTAGGAGTAGGAAGTACCAGATATTTTAGTATCCACCGTGCCATTGATGCTGGTTGTTTGTTAGCATATATATGCAATGTTTCATTTTACTCGGAGGCAAAGCCAATAACACGTAGAATAAAGCCGGCAGTCCATTACTGGATTTTGTTAATTGATGTACGTTAAATGGTTCCGTATGAAACTTGGTTCACAATTTTCTGCTTCAAGTGATCGATTCGATCAGCTTTGACCTAGTAAAAGTGGAAATAAATTGCTGTGACTTTCACACAAGAGATCTTAAAGGTTTTAGAGAGCTAGGTACTTCAACTTTTTATAGCGCTGCGGCTGCTGCGAGTGTTAGAATTCCTACACATGAAGTACGTAACGAACACAATGTCATCGTTTTGTTGTATCACTTCATGTACTTATGACAAAAACGTGTGGTGTCGGGTTTAGAATAATACCTCTCCATTTCTTCCGTCGATGTCTTATGAGGCGACTAAGGAAATAGGTCCAGAGGTAGGTATGTTTTAGGCGACATCCGAGCAACCTGTCACTATGGTCTATTCTTTTAGGTACTTAAAAAAAGATAAACAAACCCGACAAAGTCAAAAATCACGTAAGGTATGTGTTGCTACATTAAATATTTTAATTAAAACAAGGTGAGTGTAATGCGACTAAAATAGAAAGTGTCGTATTTAATGTAGTGATTTAGTTACGTGATTTTTAACTTTGTCGGGTTGGCTTTGTTTGTGTACTTAAATTAATAGTGATTTACTATTTATACTAGTAAAATTAGTTGTTGTTCGCGTTATTTAGTTTCTGAAAGTAGATACCATTTAAATTAGCGATGCAGGCGCGGACATAACATGAGACTATCGGGCTCGTCAAATCTGTCTAACTCCTATGTCATCAGCGATAATTGAATTATTGACATGACGCGTGGTCCATTATGTTTGTTGATGAGCCGGAAGGGTTTCGATTTGGAGAATCCTGACACCTATCGTGATTTTAAAAATAGACTTCAGTTAGTAGGTATAACAAATGAAGTGCTAGAGCTTTTGATTTCTCAACAAGTGCAGTCGCTTTTTTAATCGTAACTTAAATTATATAAGGTATATTTCTAATAGTACAGTTCTCTCTGTGTGGACTCACCGTTAGTATATTACGAAATTTGATTCAATATTATACAAACTATATTTAGGCTGTACAATGATTATAAATTATCATATACTTAAAAGTAAAAGTGTAAAGCATTATTTATGGCGTTATGGTTTTTATTTGAATGGTGGCTCCCCTGAAGGATAGATGGCTTCGCTTCGAGAGAAATATTTTCAGGAGACCTTTTGTTTAGGACCTAAGTAAATATTTGATCCAGTTTTTGCCGACAGCTCATTGTCTGACATCTGAGGCGAGAGTTTGGTTTGGTATTTTTGAAATACTGCCCTTAGCGAAACGTATGATCGTGTATGGCTAAGGGGGTAAATTATTTTATTTACATCCATGTCGTAATTTCCCTACTATACTATCACGAAAGTAGGTTAGCTCTGCCTATCCCTTTCTGGAATACAGGCGTGATTTTTACATCCTATATATTTTTCAGATTTATCTGTCTCTTATCTTAGAAGCTAGACGGGGAGGCACATTTCACCACTTTGGAATACTTTGGCCGGCCACATACATTCGGAAAAATTCCGTTTCGGAATCTCGCTCGAATTTGAAAATCAAACGCAGTGAATCCATACAAGCCTATGGACCAGCCACATACAGACGGAAGCTTTCCGTGGAATTCCGAACGGATTTTTTCCGAATGTGTGTGGCTGGTCCATAGATGTCGTATGGATTTAGTGCGTTCGGACAGTCCGATTCGAGATTCCGTATTCCGAAACGGAATTCCGTATGTATGTGGCCGGCCTTATCCATACACAGAGTTTGATGATAAAAGGGAAACAATCACAAAATATTGTTTTTTTTGTATTTTTGTATGAAAAAAGTGGCTGTGACATACGGACGAACAGACATACAGACACAGACATGACGAATTTATGAGGGTTCTGTTTTTTGACACTTGGTTACGGGAACCCTACGAATCATCGTTAGCAGATCGTTCCTATAGCTCAATGAATCGTTTACGTTAACTATAACTGTGTTAACTGACTGAAACCATTTCAATTCATTTTATTGCGTGTGTGCTTTTCGCTACGCAGGCTTCACCATAGCATTCCTTTCAAATCATATTGTTTGCCCGATAATAACAGACAGAACAGAAAATAATTAGCGAAATCCATCTGTTCGCAGTTTTTTAGTTTATTGAAACAAAAACAAGCGCCAGTAAATGTATTCTCATAGATATCGCCGCCATTTAAAATACTGTCTTCATTCACTTTACGTTGATGATTTGCTCGCATTGGAGGAGGTAGGTATATCGGAAAACAGTTTCAGGAAATCCCTTAGGAGTTAAGTCGTGAGTACATAATATATTACATTACAGCAGTTCTCTAAGACTGTTACCCTTCTGGCAGAATCAATATCTACCTGTTATGGACAGATCAGATTCAAAGGTTGGGAATGAAATAATTAAATCGATGCTCCCACTCCTACTCGCACAGCACTTTGATACAACTCGATGTACGTAGTAACCTAGTAACCGCTTACAAACGTAGTTGTAGATGTGGATTTAGATAGGTATTTATTTTATTTTATCTTTTATTTATTTATTGTTCTATATAAATATGACCTAGACTTAATAGCTAAATACAACATACAACGTCCCGCAAAACAAGTTCCTATAATTTTCACTGTCGCTTCAAATTTTCAATTTTCTTAAGTGATTTTATGGTAGGTATTAAATTATGTGTAGGTAGTGTTGGAACAAAGCTTTTCTGATTTTATTTATATTGTCCTCCTTTCTATTCTAATAGCTGCTGGTCATGGGGTTAAGCAAGTACCTACGGTAAGCGCTTTTTGACGAGCCTGTCCCCGTAGTAATCGCTTACACTGAGAACTGAATGTAATTCAGCTATGTTTTGATTTTATTTTGTAGAATTAGTTTTAGCTATTGTCTATTACTTTAATTATTATATTTACTTAGGTACATTTTTGTGAAATAATGCTATCATAATAAGTAAATGTATTTTAATTCACTTCTAAATAGGAAATAATATCTGTAATGTAATCGTCGTTTTGTCATAACTACATCTGAAGGTGCGTCAGTGTTATGCGGCACGTATCTAGTAGCCTTTTAACAGTATCCACGTCTGCATAGCAAAGCTGCAGCTGTCGAAAGCAAACAGGAGGACTAAAATACGTCCACATCTCTAATTTAAGTGCACAAGATTGTACCTACCACTTGTTATGCGAGCACAAGTTCCGTGAGTGACAAGTTTATATTTTTATCATGTCGCGACAAGTTGTCAACGTGACGTTGGACTCGGACGTTTAATGCATTGAAGCAATTAGGTAGTAATAATAATCTAAGAGCTGAACTTACCCACGCGACACGCGACAGATTGACCCGCATTATGCAAAGTGCTGCCAAGTGCCTCTACAAAGCTGGAAGAGTACACACATACCTACCTACCGAAGGTAGCGAGAGCAAGGTACCAATAATACACTCACGAGCAATGAATTAGGACGGTATTCCTAGTACCTATGAGAGACACCCGTTTTGATTGCGGGTGACTGTCGTCAATGTACAGCGTTTAAGGTTTCAATAGTAATCGTGGTTAGATTATAGACAAAGCCCGGTTTGATGAGAGTAATTACGTGTAGATATCTCAATAGTGCAGGGGCACATATCATAAAATCATTTTTGATTTGAAAGTCAAAAACCGATGTAATTTTTCTTCAACAAAATAAAACTGTGCGGCACGTCAAATGTCTACAATCGTCGATAAAGTGTTCGTTTTATAGTGTCACGATCACGAGTAGGGTTGCCAACCCTACTATATAATATAGTATCCTACTATATTAGGGGTCCAACTGCTATATTTTTATAAATAAAATATAGTAGGCAAAACTACTATATTTTTATCATCAAAGTCGCTAAACTTGGTTTCTATTTTTTTATCACACTTTCAGAATATTTCTGAACGAAAATGTTACTTACATTTACATACACCCCGCAGTGCTTGTATTGCTTTGACAATTTCTTGAAAAACAAAAATTTGTTAATGAAAGCTCAAAGCAGTAAAAAATATATGTTTAAAAAATAATTAAATATTATTTGAATCCTACTATATTTTTTATTAATAATTCCCGAACTACTATATTTTTATGGGTTCTGAAGTCAAAACTACTATATTGGGTCCAAAAAAAGTTGGCAACCCTAATCACGAGATAATAGGGCAGTTGGCTCTAGCGGCTACAAGGACAAGACATTTGACGTGCACCATGGTTTTATTTTAGTCTAATAAATATTTAATTAATGTCCATGACTGTACAAAGACTGGATTAAGGTTAGATTTCACCAACATAAAACAACACAGTATTTTTTTTAACGCTGTCAAAATCCATGTATTTCGACGTTTATTTTTCAGCTTTTAGTACTTCTTTAACTAATTTTTACTAGGTACGGTCACGGACTTTAATTCATAAGCCACCATAGAACCTTTTCAAAGAGAAAATTAGTACGATTTCCCTTCATAATTAATGAGATGTCACTATGACGTTTACTGTGAATTGGTTCCATGGTGGCTCATGAACTAAAGTCCTTGACTGTACATTTATTAGCTACACTTCCATGTCTGTTTCATATTAAATCGTTTAACTGGAAAAGTACTTCTTACGACTTTTTATTTCGCATTATATTTAATTCATGTAGTACATACATACATACATACATACATATTCTCACGCCTGTATTCCCATGAGGGGTGGGCAGAGCACAAGAATTCAAAAATCCAGTGCCACGTTTAGCAAATTCTGGGTAACCAGATGTAGTGCCTCGTTATTAAAAGGTTTCTTGCCCGTTAGTTTATTACAGTCCTACTTTTCGATACGTACCTAATCCGTCCAAAGATCTCACTCTACTGAGAGCCACGTAGGCTTGATCTTACACGAATAGATTCGCGCCTAGGTATACGACTGCGTGATCCAGTGCTGCCTTGCATTTTATGTACCGTGGAAGCCCATAAAAATAGTAAGGGCAACATTCGTTTTCATACATACATACATACATACATACATACATACAGTCACGCCTCTTTCCCACAGGGGTAGGCAGAGACCACTTTGTTCCACCTGCTACGATCCTGGCATACTTCTTTTGCTTCATCCACATTCATTAGTCTCTTCATACATGCTCGTCGATTTCGGGTACTCTTGACCTGACCTGTTTCTAAAACGTCCGCGATTTGGTCACGGAATGTCCGTCTAGGTCTTCCCCTCCCAACACACCCATCCACACTTCCCGTATAAATCTGTTTCGTCAATCTTCTTTCATCCATCCTCTCTAAATGACTAAACCAGCTAAGCATACTTTTTTCAATCCTTGTCACTACGTCTACTTTCACACCAGCTTGTTCCCTATCACACTATTTCGTATTCTGTCTTTCAGTGTTACACCTTCCATACTTCTTAACGCTCTCATTTCTACCGCATTTATTCTACTTTTATGCTTCGTTTGCCATACCCAACTTTCGCTACCGTACATAAGTGTTGGAACGAGCACCCCTCTGTGGACAGCCAGACGTGCCTTTTTCGACACCTTCTCACTGCTCATGAAGGCGCGCAACGCTCCATTGACCATGTTTCCTGCATTCACTCTTCTTTCAATATCAGTTTCACACTTCCCATCTTTCGTAAACGCCGATCCCAGATAAACAAACTCTTTTACTTGTTCTACTTTCTCACCCTCAATCATAATCTTACATTCTGTCCCACAATCATCTCTTTCAAACACCATAGCTTTCGTTTTGCTTACATTTACTTTCATACCTTTCCTTTCCAATGTGCCACATAGAATGTTAACCATTTATTCGTTTTCAGCCATCCCGTAATTAAACTTGGTTGGAAACTGTATGGCTTTCGAGTGTATAAGTGTACGCCGACTCTATCCAAGTCAATACGAACGAACCGTAGAAAGGTATGAGGGAGATAGTTGGTGCCAAATGAAATGAATCTCTCCTCATAAACAAAGTATATTAAGTATTTACACAACTATTTACAATTAATAAACATAAAAATCAATCCGCCATTCAAGCTAAACAAAATCTCTCTAAAAACATGAAACGTCAAAATCAAAACCTCGCCGGAGCCTTGGCCGTAGAAACGTTGCAAAGAGGTGCAATGCAACCGCCACAGGTACATCTGTTGTATACATCCGAGTTCGATGAAATTGGGGCTAGCCAGTAGCGCTATTTACTAATCCTTTTGAAACATCAATATTGGACCGCACCATGACTTTTGCCCCCACGAATATTTCCATTTCCGCTGGTAAGCCTCTTGAACTTCCCAAATAACATTTTCTGGTTCTATAACAGGCCATAGAACGTCTCTTGAACACCGCCTTTGGCTTTATCCTTACTTAATATTATAAATCGGAAAGTGAGTTTGTTTGTTTGTTTGTTCCGCTTTCACGCCGTAACTACTAAACCGATTGGTTTGAAATTTTGCAGACGTAAAGATAAAAGTCCGGATTAAATAATAGGGTACTTTTTATCCCGGAAAAAATTGATATTCCCGAGGGAATGTTCGCTTTATACCGCAACTAGCTTATGCCCCGCGGCTTCGCTCGCATTAGGTTTAGATTTTTCATACAACGGGATTTTCCCGCTAATTCCCGTTCCCGTGGGAATTTCG
The DNA here is from genome assembly GCA_005406045.1 of Adoxophyes honmai. NCBI lineage: Eukaryota > Metazoa > Arthropoda > Insecta > Lepidoptera > Tortricidae > Adoxophyes > Adoxophyes honmai. The sequence continues at coordinate 91,516 of BHDV01065357.1, forward strand.
GGAATTCCTTTCTTAGCGGATGCCTACGTCATAACATCTACCTGCATGCCAAATTTCAGCCCGATCCGTCCAGTGGTTTGGGCTGTGCGTTGATAGATCACTATGTCAGTCAGTCAGTCAGTCAGTCAGTCAGTCACCTTTGAGTTATATATATATAGATATAACCGAATTCCACGCGGGCGATGCCGCGGGCGGAAAGCTAGTAATAGATTAACAATAGATATTTAAGGTAGCTATATAGTAAGTAAAGTTCCTTGTATTTTAATCGTTAAGTCGTCAGGCGGTCGTTCCGGAAATCGTATCGTAGAAGTACCGTTTCGCAGAATGAATAAATTTTCCTGCTGCGCCCGCGTCGGCCGCGAGTGTTGCCACTTCGGTGGTTCTTCCACCAGAACTAGCGCTTTTTCTAGACTTCTAGTGGTTTTTGGTGGTTTATCGACCTTTACAAAAGCGTAAGTGGGAAATCCTCTACTGTTCTAGAATTTTGTGACATTCTATGCTTAGTCTATGACCGGGCGGTAAATCTCTAGACGTCGTTAGTTAAATACATAAGGTGGTATACGTATCTTGAACTCTTAAAAGCAGGTAATTCATTTATGTTAACATTTAGTGAAATGAACGATAAATCGCTATCTACTTTCTGGAGGCAATATTTTAATGAATTTATCAACCCATTGTGCCAGTATTTTCCAGTTCCCAAATTATATGTGATGATAATTGATTGTGTGTTGAGAAGCGTCCGTGAATCGGTTGGCAAAGCATTCGGCAATAAATATGTTGTCTATTATGTGCATTAAGCTTTTAGTGGCTTGTTGAGTTATGTTATAATTAATGGCCCAATGTTTTATTTCGTCGCGAAATTGCTGTGTTTTTTCCTCTATTTCATCACAGCGTGATGAACTACAATCAGTCAATCAGTAACATCACTATTCATCACTAGGCTCTATTAGTTACTTCGCCAATACCAATTAAATTTTCTACGCAACCACATTGCACTTTGTTTGCTCGTACTTCACTTTGATGGTTAGAAACACTTTTGGAGATGGAGACTAATGTTATTTGCTTATATTGTTTTTGCACTTCTCTTCTGTACGTTCCACTGCGTTTGTAATTTTTCCATAATTTTAAATCCATTTTGCAAAGAAAAAACAATGTTATATGAACTTTCACTGTTAAGTCAATTTCTATGTCGCTGTACGTTGCAAGTGAGATAAATAATGCTTACAGGTCAAAATTATAATTTAAAAGTATGATTTTCCTTTCCATTTGTGCCTTATTTGTGTAATGGAGAGAAAAACTCAGCTACGTAAGTGTAAGTGTTTAAAAGAGCGACTAAAACCTATATAGGAAGAAGCCTATAAAAGGGTCAGGGTGGTTATGAGATTATAAATAGACATTTAAAAACCAGACTCTGGGAAAGGGTTAGTGTATTGTGGGCGATGGGTTAGCAACCTGTCACTGCAATATCACGTTTAACTATCTGGATACCCTGAAATTGCTAGATGTGGCACTGAATTCTTGAATTCATGTGCTCTGCCTACCCCTCTTGGGAATACAGGCGTGATGTATGTATGTATGTATTTAAAAACCATTAAATCACTTTTAGTTGCTATAGAAGTGTCCTGAAAATCAATTTTAAACCAAAACAATTCTTTCTAACTACGCTATTACGCACCCTATCAGAGGGTTTGATACCACTCATGCTTCGCAAAGAACGCATCTCAACCGCATTCACTCTACTTTCATGTCTCTTCTGATATTTATTAGATATCTTACCGTATCTACTTAATGTGTGACGAGCTTAATATTGCTCTGTACTGTCTATATTGGAAGTTTGTATTGCTCCTGGCTATATTGGCTTTATAAAATAGCTAAGTAAACCTTTATATCAACAGATTATAGGCCAATTTTGCTCTATACGTTACAGAGCAAGAAAGAGTTAATAAACGCTTTTGTAAAACCGGTAGGTATCACTAACACCTTTATACAACGAATAGTCAACCTTTTAGTGATATTAACTCCAAAATGTTACTTGGGTTATTAATATCAGCTGGTATTATAGTAGCAATATTCATGTTATCCGCATTTGTCTGACTTGGCTCTAGCGGCTAGATGATATTAACTTGTGTATATTCATGTTTGATTAAACAGATACCTAGAAATCAATTATAATTTGTTTCACTGTCTAAATAACAATCAATTTGACTCAAGAATGAATGAACGAATCCTTACTAATATTATAAGTCAGAAAGTGAGTTTGTTTGTTTGTTCCGCTTTCACGCGGTAACTACTGAACCGATTGCTTTGAAATTTTGCAGATGTAAAGATAGAAGTCCGGATTAAATAATAGGCTACTTTTTATCCCGGAAAAATTAAAGTTCCCGAGGGAAAACAAAAATATAGTTTGCTTGATAGATCGATATCGATCGATGATAGATCGATTTGGATCGATGACCGATCGATAGATGATAGATCGATGGCGCTTTATACTGCAATATGACCGAGTTCTACGCGGGCGGAGCCGCGGGCGGAAAGCTAGTAAAAAATAAACGGGGTAAGCTAAACCGTTTAGTAAAAGGACTAATCTTTGCGTTAAGTACTCTACATAAGTATACAATACAATGAAACAAACCATAGGTACAAATCAATCATGAATAATTAAATTTTGTATTTGTCGTTTCGTTACCTATATTACTGCTCCTCTCTACTACTCAAAGGTTGGCTGGCAGAGATCCCTTTTTGGGATACGTCCGCATTTGTACTTAAAATTTTTTATTTGTGATATAACTGATAGTATATCTGTAATTTATCTGTTTGTACAATAAAGAGTTTTTACTTTTACCAGGGGGGTGTCACTCCGCCATTCCGCCGCCGAGCTACAAGTACATACCGGCGGCCTCATCGATGCGGCCTATTCAGTGGTTGCCGCGCACTGGCCCGTGGCGCACGCGCGCGTCTCTCACGAAGTACGATTAGGTTTACGTCGCGAACACGTGTGACATTTTCATTGCAAATGAAATCAAAAAGATACTGTATTGCAGTTGGTTGTCGGGAAAATGAAAAATATAAATTATTATATTCGACCCCGCGTCATAGAATAAATAAAAGTGTAACCGCTAAGTAGGTATAGCTAAAGATACATTAGGCGACATCGCTCGACATGTCGCGCGACTTATATCCGCGTATATACACGTGTCGCGCGACATGTCGAGCGATGTCCGGCGACGTCGTGCTTCATCGCTCGACATGTCGCATGACAAATGTAACGCAACAAATGTCGCCTAATGTATCTTTGGCTTAAATATTACAAACAACATAAACGCCTGTGTTCCCAAATGTGGTAGGCAGAGCACACGAAAAGTAATATAGACAAAACCATGATTACGTTTATATCGCAGTCACTTCTAGCATAGTTTTAGGTTTGCAAAGACGGAAGAGGTAGAATAGTGACAGGTTGCTAGCCTGTCGCCTACAACATACCTAAACCTATTTCCTTAGTCGCCTGTTACGACATCCACGGAAGAAATAGAGAGGTGTTATTCTATTCTGACACCACGCGGATATTTAGGTATAATAGGTAGGTATTTAATTAAAGTATTGACTTGACAACCCTATTTTCGGGTCATTTGACAAGGTGTGGAGTAATATCGACCTTCGCGCGGCGCCAGAGAGCTCAATGTCGGCTGCTAGCGTGCGGTCCGTTTGTTAATAATAATTATGTAGGCACATAAAAAGGCGGCATTTGTGAAAATCAAAGCAGTGAGGCTTCTGTACTTGTACTATTATCTATTCTGTGCTTTTACTTTACTTTTACAAACAATAAGTTGTTTTTTTTTAAAATAAAGTAACGGAAAAAAAAACGACGTCCTCATTTAATTGCAGCGCCTGCAGCTGTAATAAGCTTTGTAACCTCCCTTGATAACCTCAATTTCGTCATTTGTTCTTCGAATATGCTCTTATTATGTGAGAAATAAAAATGTCTCGGAGTCAAGTCACGACGAAACTGACTCTTAAGTCAATTTAACTTTTTTCTCTATTAAATAAGGCGGGCGGTCCAAACTAGAGTCGTCCGTGCCCGTGACGGACGCGCCGAGGCGTTGTCGTTCTGCAACGGCACACGCAAAGGCAATTTTTCGCGACTTTTACTTTTATCGCTTGCTGCACTTGATCAATTCTGTACTTAAAATAAACTTTTTTGATCGTTTTTACCTTTTGGCATGTGCACAGAATCAACTTAACACGTTGATTTCGGTACCAGCCAGATTTGTCTTGTACCTACAGGGCTTTCGCGCGGTGCGGCATCAGGAGTTAAGGTTTCGCCGCCTGGTGTGGGGGTAATTAAACAGTGAAATTCTATTCTAGGAAGATTTGATCAAGTACACAAAGGATGTTTTACTTGAAAATTTCCATGCCACGTACGTACTTACCTATTATATACCCATTAAAGTATGCTTGAAGATGTAAGTATTCAGCGAATAAATAAATGCAACTGTCATTATGAATTTAAAATGTCAAATTTACCTAATACTTATATGAACTGTGTTAATTTTAAATTCGTATAACATACGTCGTTCACGCCGGCGTCGGGGCATGTTTGAATTACTTCGATTTAAGGCCTTTATAATGGGTTTGTGGAGAGAAAATGAATTTAGCGTCCTTTACGTTGCAGCGTTTATTTACGAAGAGACAGGCACGAGTCGCCATTTTGTAATCTCGTTGTCCAAAATCACACCACCTAGCGTATTATGTCCGAACTATGTACCCGGACTCGATGTTTGTATAGTTAGGTAAGTTTAGAGTGTCCTGGTTCGGACTCTTGCCGCCAGGTGTCATTTGTATTCAAACAGTAGGCTTCTTAACCCTTTCAGGACCATAAGGTTTTAAGACCTTATGCAAATATTTTAGCTATTTATATTGGTTCATTATGTGTATAAAAAACATATTTTGAAGTAAAAACACATGTTTTTTTTTTTGTTTTTTTGGAATTTTTTGGGACACCCGTGTCCCTATGGTCGATAAGGGAGACCTGCAACTAAAACAACCCCAATTTTACTTTTAATAGGTTTGCTTATTGAAAATAGAGTAATATGTTAATAAATACGCTTGTAGTACAGAAATATAATTTATTACTTATGGTAATCAGCGAAACGATTCCTTTGATTGGTAAAACACAGGTGAACTTTACATATAACACATAACATAACACACATTGTTTGTTCGAATTTCTTTTTTGTATTTTGCATAATATACGCATCTCTTTCTGGTGCAGGATTTTCCCATTGGGTGCATTGGTAACAGCCATTTCGCAGATTTACTCACTGCACTTTGTTTTGAAGTAGGGACCCCACGGTGTTTAGTAGGTTACCAAAACCAGTTTAGTAGGTAAGCCAGTTACCAAACTCCTGGTGACTACCTGTCTGAACTGCAAGGTGGACAACAGGCTTCCCTGTAATGATGTTTTTGGACTGTGAAGTATAGTATAGATGGTATATAATATATATGCGTTATTTACAGATTATATATCAATGATGGCAAGATATGATAGCTCATAACCAAATCCGTACTAAGAAATTCTATCATTTTTTCGACATCTATAGCATATTCCCGTCCATTTTGATGAGCGTAATCGTTTTGACATACTAAATTATCAAACTCAGCTGCTAAAGCAAAATATATCAAAAGGAATCAATAGCATGTTATACATAAGTCGTATTCTACGTCACGGAAAACATTTAGTACGTATGTTCTCGGGCTCCACTTGAAAATTACTTGAAGCTGTGATTCGGTCACAAGTAATGTTGTGAACGTTGAAAGCTCGGGGTCGTTGGATCAGTAAGTTGTAGCATCGTACTTTCAATCTCTACTTCAATAATCGAATCCCTTGATCATCATCCTGTGTCAAAAGACTTAGATCTTCTTCATCAATCAGTAAATCTTCCTCTTCATCACCGTTATCAGCTATCAAAATCTGTAATATTTCATATTACCTAAGTTCGAAAACCCCGTATCCCTTGCAAAACATAACATAATCTGCATAACATAACATAATCTGTAACGATACGAACAAAAAAATTAGAGTATTTGACAAAAAACATCAGTATTGACAGCATAATCATGTCTCGTAAATAGTATCTCTCTACGACCATAGGGACACCGGTGTCCCTTTATGTTTATAACGACTTATCGTTTCACACAACTTGAATAATAATTATATAAACATACGGAATAAAAATTTATTTATCAAGCAACGATAATTTCACATTGTAAATACATGTAAACCAGTTTTACACCTCAAAACACTTTTTCAAAAAATACGATTAGCGCGTCAAACGTAGTGTCAGTTTCAAATGGCCATATACCAAGAAGGATATTTTTTATTTTGTGTTGCTAGTACATCAATTGAAAACGTTGTTCTCAGAAGTCATTTTAAAAACAAAAATAAATAAATAATTTTCTTATGTACTGACTTATTGTGTAATTACTGTTGGGGACACCAGTGTCCCCGTGGTCGTCAAAGGGTTAAATATTTTTCCTGAGGTTTAAAGGTCTTGCTTTCATTGAAACGGTTGCTGTACGGAGACATACTTCATCGGCCAATGGATTTGTACGGTTGTGCATTAGTGTATGTTAAGATATTACGATAAATTGCGTTTAGCAATTAGCTATTTCGTTTAGGATTATTGTACCAAAGCTTACGCATGCCAGCTCAGGTCAACTGTTATTACACCGCAGAACGGAGGCTTATACGGAAATAGTTTGATTAAATATTTGTGCCATGGGCGGTGTAGTTCGGCATTGAGCACGGTTTGCTCTGCCTGCACTCTGCTGGAAATTGAAATAAGTATTGCAATATCCGTAACAGCGAAATTATCCTAGTTTGAGTCGTTAGTTATTATACATATATCAAATGATTACATATTAAACTAGATAACTGAAAAGGTGAACTCAAATGTTTATTTACATAAGAGGGCACAAACATTATTTACGAACGTAATATAAGGTCAGGTGGGGGAAGAGAAATTCAGGGGCAGGGCAGGGGTAAGAGGCACCACAGACCATAACTCGTCGAGTTATGAGTGAGTATGGTCCGTAGTGCCCTCTTGCCCCTGAATTTCTCTTCCCCCACCTGACCTTAGTAGTTTTGGACCAAAGTTTAAAAAATCGTGAAAAATAAATTACTCCTAAGGCCCATGGTCCTACCTGTAAGACTAATGTCAAAATAAGTTTGAATTTTACATGAATGACACTAAGCCTCAAATTCAAACGATCAAAATTTGGTGCTGGGCCTTAGGCCTTAGGAGGTTAACTCATATTTAGCCATGAGAAAAATATGATTAGACTAAACATATTCTGTAAATTTACAGTAAAATTGTTTCATTTGTAATTGCATTAAAATCAATGAGAAAAAAAATAAAGTAATGGTTCAATTTTGAAAGTATGTAAAATGATATTTGAATAATAAAAACCAATAATTTGATTCATGTAACACCGTTATTCCTCAGTAGACTATATTGTCTATCAGATAATAACAAGTTTATATCGTTTATGGTAAATTTTAATGGAAAATTTTCAAGTGAAAGTCTGACGCGTATTTTTGTGAAAACCCTTCAACAAATTGGCTAAGTAAAAGAAATCTGTGTTGCTAATAAATTAATATTTACCGTTAATCCCAAGAAAAAGAGTTTATTTATATGTTACAGTAGTTTTTCTTTTAAAATTTAAGGATTTATAGCTTTGTAAAGCATTTGAAAAACATCAAAATCGCCGAATTGTGTTTCCACGCTCTTAACTAGAATTTGGTAATTGTATAAACAGATTTCTCCGTATTTTCTTACATTTCAATCATACATAAATGTATTGACGGTCAAATTTTAGTCGTTAGAAATCTGTCGCCAGCTGCGTAGCTACCTGTCAGACAAATTCCACTCGACGAATTGGTGTTCATACTGAAATTCCGTCAGCAAATTGCCCGTGTAGAGCATAATATATTTACGACTTTGTTAGACATTTGCGGCGACCGTTGCAGACGCGATAAGCGAAACACATTTGCGTGTGCCACCGTCGAGTGTCGATCCCGCATGTCCTCACAGATTCACAATCTTTTTACGAGACCATAACAGTGTCATCTTACGCGTAGGGGCAATTTTTCACACACACGATTTGACTTGGATTGTTATGTCAGCTATTCGTAAGTGTCTCAGTATGTGCAGAACAATCGTTTCGATTTCCGCTTTGCATAAGAAGGTAAAAGAACCGTCATCATAGAAATGTGATCCATGTTTATTACAAAAACACTATATTACTATTTATTTCACTTTCGATGTCTACCAATCCAAAAGATTCAGTTATATATTTTCTTATTTATCTTATATTATTAGCAGTTTTCCAATATCCGCAAGGCGTTCTTTATCGTGTCACACACCTTTGAGTCGAGGTCCACTCTACTTGATAGTGTTTGTAGGACTGATAGTAAGTGTTTTATATAGATACCTACCGATGTAGATGGAAACTCAAGTGACACTGTTGGGTCCAATAAGTTGATTAAATTATATACATACAGCAGAACATGCTTTATCTTAGGGGGCTTGGGATTTCTTATTTTTCTTTGAAACTCCTGTTTAATCGTTTGCAATCGCGATATATATTATACAGTTGGGTGTCTCTACCGTGGCGATGGTTACCACGATCGGCACCCACATAATGCTCTTTGGTCATCTCTTCATCAATTGCTTTCGAAAATGGATTTTCTGTTATCTTTTTATGTACTGTTTTTATGTATCTGTTTTTATCAGAAGCTTCTTCATAGATGACAATTAACATAGTGCAGTTATGCTAGAAGTGGCCACAAAGCGTGAAACAGTCATCGTTTTGTCTATGTAGCGTTTTGTGTGCTCTGCCTACCCCGTTTGAGAATACAGGCGTGATTGTATGTATGTATAAAACTAAAAAAACAGTTTCTTAAAAATTATGTCGTTTTAAATCCCATTCAAAAACTTTCAAAATCTGGTAGGTATACTTAAACTGCCGTCAGCATCAATCATCGACTGTAGCCGATCGGGCATTGAAAGAACACAGTTTTCGCAGAAATTATTGCATCTTTAGTAATTCCATAGTTGGAACACGTGTTCTTTTGAATTTTCTTTTTTTTTTGCAATTGAAGTATGTACCAGTGTCACCGGCTAGGTGGTAGACAGGATTGAAAATAAAAACAGGGAGTGGGTTTTACAAGACTATAATACAAAGTAAAAGTGTATATACAAAGAAGTTATAAAAATCAGTACTGCTCTAATAAAAATATAAATAAAACTGGCCTTAGGACGGGTTAGGCTTTGGGAATGGGAAGCAGGGCAGGAATTCACGCCGCCTCGGAGCTCCCACAGGCTTCAGTTTTCAGCGCCGGTCTGTTCCGAGGCAGTAGGGCGACGGCAGACGGAATACAGCGTAAATAAGGATGTGAAGCGGGAAAGGAAGGGCTGGAAGTAACAATCCGCCTTAGCATTCTGGTTGTAATACCCATCCAAGCCTCGTTTGAAAGCCGAAGAGCCCGTTCCCATCGCGTCGGGCGCCCGCACGATTTTTAATCGGGCGTGGTAGCCACAGTACATTTTATATGGAGCTGTTCACACACGCCCGACAATCGGATCCGACATAAAATGTCGGGCGTTCAGCGAGCCCGCATGCCGATAAAAAATCGTGCCGGGCTTGCTGTTCACATCAAATCGGATGACGGGCCGACCCCGCTCGCGCCTCACCCCCTGTACCTACATCGCGTCGCCTTCGCGTATTCAAATCGTGGTGCGGCGCGCAAACAAGACTTTATTCTCCGTAATTTAATTATTAAGTCGTAATGGCAGTACTAAATATTAACGCGGAACTTTTATTATCCCTTGTGGAAGAAAAACGTGTTCTATGGGACAAAACTATAGAAGACTATAAAGATAGGAGGTTGAAGCTTGCTGCTTGGCGAGATATTAGTTGCCAGCTCATACAAGATTTTGAGAACAAAGACGAAAAAGAAAGACAGAAATATCAAAATCACCGACTAAACTCGCGACTTTGAAGCGCTCTGGATCCTAAACGGTGAAGTTTACAAAAAACTTCAATCAATAAAAGATGCTTATTTTATTAATATCTTCAAAGTTCTTTAAACAAAACATTCAAAATCGCGAAAAAAAGTCCCAAAATCGGGCCCCTTTTGCTATACTCTGACCCTTACCTTAGAAATATCGACAGCCTTTCCTCAGGGCTAATGCACTCTCTATAATGTGTATTCTGGTAGGTTATTTTGCCTGATGTGCGAGGCAACAGATCGTTGAATGTACTTATTGACATTAGAAAATAATTAAAAAATTTAATGTCGTCACTTCTTAGTTCCGTTATTAAATTTTGAAATATTCCCAATGTGAATCTGTCCCTTACAATTGGGTGCACCCAATATTTTGTTTCCTTCGCAAATAAAACAGCACAACAATTTCATCGACGTCCATCGCGTACAGAAACCGCTAGCTAATGAACTGTCAAACTATCAAATCACAAAATGGCGCCAGCTGCGATCGGGCTCACAGCCGACTGGTGTGAATAGAGGCCCCGACACCGTTTAAAAATCGGGCCGACAGCCGGCCAGTGTGAATAGAGGCGCCGAGGCCCGATTAAAAATCGTGCGGGCGCCCGACGCGGTGGGAACGAGCTGCTGGTGTAAGAACACCAGGTACGATAAGAAATGGCGAACTCAAGTAGCAAACGACGTTAGAAGTTTTTTTTGTCTTCAATTTCTTTGTAACTTTAGGAGTTTACCTTCATTTGTCAAAAGAGATTTTGTAAACGTAAATTAAGAGGAAACGTAGTGGGATACATCATTACTGCATATAAAACGAATCAGTGAAAATTTTAGATTTGGTGGGTACTGAAAAGTACGAAGTAAATGTAAACAGTGTTTGCACTATAAGTTCCAGCATTTTGTAAGACTAACATGGATCCTTACTATTATATATTATTTAAATAAACTTTTACAAAAACACATACTTGATAGGAGGCTGACTTAGAACGCAATCCATTTTAAAAATAGTGTCATCATTACAGAAAAACCTAAAATAACCATAAACAAAGAACTTAAATGAAACCTCTAGGAGCGCGTCAGCTACATGTAATAATAAGCCCCTTTATTCTGAATTTAGAGCGTAAGATGTTGAATTGTTAGTTCTTTTTTCAACAAATTTCGGATATCTTAGTATATAGAATGTCCCTCAATTCCGCATGCCTTCTGGCAAAAACTTCTTAACAGCGGGACCAAATTGGAGAAGAGTTGCTCGAAACCGAATGCAGTGGAAACAGCCAGAAGAAGCTTTTGCCAGCTACATGTACAGTGCACTAAACAGTGGACAAGTTATTTGTAAGGTCGGGTTTAAACACTCTTGTATAATACGTTTACATCTTGTTGTTCCTCGTCACCAGGTAGCAGAGTTTCAAGAAAAAAAAGGTTCATAGTTTCTTCTGAACATTTTACTTAAGGCGCAATAAAAACTTTAAATACCTACCTAACTATAAGGATGTTCATCGATAGTTCTTGTGTTTTGTAAAATGTGAAGATCTAGTACGTAATGTTTTGACACCGGGGAAAATAAAAATACGACAGCACTCAGGTCAGTTATACTGTATTAAATGAGGGAACTCTTCATTGTCATTATGTAACTTGTTAGTATAGGAATTTTATAATTCAGATTCCAAATGACTACCATTTATGTCAACATGACAATATAACGAGTGTACACTCGTCACATCGACATATATATAGTTCACATCGTCAGTAGGTACGACGTATATAGTTCAATGGTGCACTGAGGCGGACTGAGAGAGTAGGTACAACAAAAATACAATTATTTTCAGTAAAAAACAATAAAGCCCGTCACAGACTACGCATATACGATAATATTTTATCTGCGTATAAATGCCATTTTTCCATATGTCGGTGTCAAAAGATACCTGACGGTAAATCTGCGCAGTGTGTGGTAGCTCATTGAATTGTATAGGGAGCGATATTGACAGATATATGTTCTGTAACAGATATCTTACCGTATCTGCTTAATGTGTGACGGGCTTGATAGACATTGTGGGCTACGTCTGTATAATACAGTGATTTGGCCACGTCCACCCTTTTCTCTTCTAGGTAAAACAGGTAAGCGTTCGAAATTTGTCAACCGCAAAGTCAATTTGCTGTCGTAAACTAATCCAACCCAAGCCGTTGTCGTTCCCATGCCCGCCCTAACTAAAAACGATGTAATCTCAACAATGTCACTATCTAATGATGAGATTATTTTTCGGGGCAAGCAGAATGAAATAACTAGCCTATATCTATTTGCTGGAGGGTGATATAAATTTCGGTTTACGTTGTTTCGTAGTGTTTCATAAAGCAACTGCCGAAGATTTTATGTAGTTCTTATCTGAATGTCAGCTCCATGAGGTTCCTTATCTCAACCGGTTTACCGCCGCGCGGGAGCCGCGCCGCGCTGACCGCCCTGGGGGTTCTTTACATTCAATATATAAGTTTATGATGCTCGTATACCAACAGGCGACTGGTGAAGTTGGGGCTTCGTTGAGTTTTAAAATGGCAGTAAAATAAAAATTGACTATCCTAAACGCGTTTCACTGAAAAAGACGATAGCACACGCTTAGCTGTTGAGAACGAGAAAATTGAACAAGTTCGCTTTTGAGCTTACTTAGTTCTTTACTCTTTGTTTAAACATACATACGTTCAAAGAGTATTTTCAGATTTAATTCATACACAGCGATGAAACTCACGTCGCAGTAAATGCATTTACTTGTTTAACCGAGTAATCGTTAATGTACTAAAATCCGCGGCGAAACTGTCATGACGTTTACGTTTAAGACACAGGGAGACATAATTAGCGAAGTCAAACTTGCAACATCTCTCTTATTTTCGTGGGGGATTAAAACAGTCCAATATCTTAGTGCTGTATACCATTCACGAAGAAGAAATAAGACGCAGTAAGTATAACGACGGGTTTATCTACACCATCTGGTTTAGAACTGGTTTGGTCTAGTCTACACTAGATAATTTACAACTCTACAGTAACTTCAAAAGCATCGTAGTTTTTTCTCCAATTCAGAGTGGTGCTAAATCTGCATACTTCAGTTTCTTTCTCTTCATTATACTTGCAACACGTATTCCATCAAGCAACGTTTTGCATGTTTTCGAAATATATCTTCCCTTCCCCAAGACATTTATTGTTTTTAATTTATTCTATAGGATCCTATTTTGATGTTGTATACTGTACCTACAATAAATTTTGTGTGTATCCCTCAGTGTTTTTAAACTGTTATAAGGAGATACCTACGTGATAAGTTAATCCTATTTAATGGATGTGTAAGCAAAGACGCTATTATTCCAACCATAAAGAATCTAGAAATTGAAAACCTAGAACGAATTGCAAAATGATTAATCGGTTAAACAAATAAATGCACAAGTCAATCAATATCAGTGAAACGGTTATCATTCCGTTGATTGATCATTTATTTAACTACTTATAGGTACGTCAATTTTTAATGTAGACATAAATATAGTGCTTCGTGAAAACACGTCGTCAATATCTGACACATTATTTAAAATCAACAGAATTTAATAGGAAAGTACACACTTTCGTTATATTAAAGTCACGAAATATTTCAGTGCTTTGATCTACCTGGTTTTTTCAGGTTTGTCAATACTCATTAAGTGATGCACACTCGGGATCCCATTGGAGTTGTCGTCATTTACGTACGTGCATAAATACAGTCGGTATTAACCCGGGGAGCATGACCCAGGGTATCTCATACCCTGTCATTACTAAAAAGTGCTAGCATTTTTAAAATTTTTGCCTGACGACACTAGCCCGCTCAGTAGCTGGAGGGAGGGGTGTGTGGGAGGAGATAGTGGCGTGATGGCAGTGTGACGTAAGCCATTCGCCGGAAAATATGTGCACAGACCTGTTTCGGGTATGTCACACCCTGCGTCATTTCAGACGTATTTTTTTTACGTAGTCATTATAATTTTTGTTTTTAATTTTTTTTAGTTTAAAGGTATGCTATGTACAAATTTGAGTTTATTTCATTTGTTTTATTTGTTTATTCTAGTTTTTCGTCAAAATTGATTATGAGAGGCAAGAAAAAAGGATTCGTGCCATGTTAGAGGATGTAGCGTCATATTGCTCTGATCTATCAAGTTCGGAAGACAAAACTGATCACTGCACTGAGTATGAAGTACAATGTGACTCGGAACAAGAGGCCGACGAACTAGTTGATGTACCTACCAACTCTATACAGGAAGAAGATATAGCAAACCAATGAAACAGCGACCCTGATGATGATTTACCCTTACCAAAATTTATGTGCGGGAATTGTGCTGATGCGGACAGTAGTGATTAAGCATAATTTACACATAAAAAAATATTTCTATGCTTTATTAAAGAGAAGATCTCATTATCTTTTAGTAAAAAGTTGATTTTTATTCTATAAACTGTTAATTATGTTGATTTGTTGGTTGTTTGTAAACATCTTAACTTTTCTTACTATGATTACATAGTATAAGGTAAACACTAATAAATAAAAATAATTTCATCATTAAAACTTGTGTTTGATTGAGTTTCATTAAATAATCCATTAATAAACAATTTACATCACAAAATTTTAAATAAATTGAATATAAACTATTTTATGGTACATTACGTTACGGGCATGTCATACCCTGCCTCATGCTTGATGTCATTTTTTTTCACGTCATGCTCGCCGGGTTAAGCTATTATGGGCCAGCCTCAAAAAGCAAGGTACAGTTTATTATAGAAATCGCTTTTTAGTTACTGACAACGGACAAGACATTTTGCAAACCCTGGAATAGTGAGTTTTGTCATGGATTTGGAACCGCGGGCATTAGCTAGTGTCCTCCTCATTTGTGACAAATGTATTTAACATTTACTCATGAATTCAGGGTTCATTTCTCACATATTTACGTTCATAAGCATCAACAACCTGAAAGTACCTCATTTCAGTCCAGAATTCTCTAATCCTATCTTCTGTGAGTCAATTTGTGACTTTGAGAAAAGACACGACGGCGCCCTTTTTCTTTATTATATTAACTGATGTAAAGGATGTCTCAAACATAATTAAGTTTAAAGTTGACGGAAAACCCTTTTTTTGTCATTGTGTACAGTCGTAACAATTTATTTCTTATCCGCCGTAAAAGGTTTTCACAATAAACAATGCGATTTGTGTTGGTAGAGTGTGTGTGCGACTTGCTGGGCAGTTCAGACCATCGAAGCGAAATACTTACAATTAGTAACTACATTGCCAGCAAATGTCTTTTAGACGACCAAGTTGAATGACTACCATGAAATATCAATTTCCATAAAGCTGCTTTTTTTAATTAGTCATCTCATGAATAATGAAAGCAAATCAATTTCCCGACCATGTATTGCACGAAATTTCTGAACTGTGTCCGCCAAACTTTTATTTGGTTTTGAAATTTTGTTCAACAATGAAAACACTTTGTTGTTTCACTTTTTTGCTAACTCTAAAACATTCAACTGCCGACTAATTATTTTGAGGTTGCCAGCATTAAAAGTAAAGACTCCAATCTCGTGTTCTTTTTGGGATATCCGTTAATTTATAGAATTGTAATTATTATTAACAGACTACAAAAAAGGAGAAGGTTCTCAATTCGACTGTATTTTTTATGTTTTACCTCAGAAATCCAGTACAAGTACTTACACTAATATAGATGGTTATTTTTTTAATGTCAAATTACGATATTTAGGTACCAACCTAGATACATTAAATTCGTCGCTTTAATTATCTTATATCACTAAAGAAATTAGCATCACAACAAACTAATACCTATCTAGCTAATAAGAATCAGATTACAAATAATTTTAAAAGTTTATCAATATGAAAATAAGAAAGAAGAGGAGTCTAGACGCTCATTCTGCTCAAAACGAGTTTATTTATCTATTTGAAGAGCACGTGCTCAAGAGTAAAAGTAAAAGGACACAATCTTAAAATTGGCCTTTAGGCGTGCCATGACAGATTCGTTTTAAATCAGTTGAGATATAGGACAGAATCTGATTAGGTACGAATCTGTTGAGGTCAGATTTGCCATCAGTCTGTTTGTGAATAAATCATTTTCGACATAGGACTTATGATATGGTAGTCATTTTCTTTGTAAACCAATTTCTGAGTACGTCAGATTCGTATAAAGTCCCATGACAAAACAGTGCTACGTCGGATTGGTAATAGGTTGGATTCGAACTTATGCAGTTTCTTGTCTCTACCGATTAGCAACGATTCGATTAAGACATTTGACAGTTTCTTTTAATGATCAATTCTGAAAATGACGCTTTCTGATTTTGCCAGATTTTATGTCATATTTTATTCCAACAAAGCCAGGTACATTTAGAGACAGTAAAAATTGCTACGAGTTTCAACTACATTATACTGGCGTTGCTCGCGACTTCGTCCGCGGTAAAATGGCGAATTAAAGGCAATTCAAAAATCTTTAATACTAAATTTGCTTAGGCCTTTTACCTCCTTAATTAATGTTTTTTTTAGATAATTTACACGTTTTTCAAGAGTTCTGAGAGTGAATCTTCCAGTAATTGTTTAAGATAATTATCGGATGCCGTTTAATGTATAAGTTATGAAATAGGTATCTAACGCGTTCGACGTAAAGGGCGAATTTTAAGAGGACTTTAGTTTAGTGTTAAAGTACTGCAAACAAGCAGTATGTATTTTTTTATGCCTACGTGTCCAATATTTCAAAAAAGCAAAAAAAAAAAATAGATGTAAGTATTAAATTTTATTTTCCCTTTGACTGTACATTCGTCTAATGTACCCAGAAATTGACTGACATAATTAACTGACCTTCTCAGCAAAGAGACCAAACAGAATCGAATCAACATCGGATCTGTCAAACTCAGAATGACACCATACTAATATTCCGGATCTATGACTTTCTGACAAACTCAGAATCCGACATTTTAAGAATCTGAAAAGCTACGAATTTGAGATCTGAATAATTTAACATCTTAGGAATTTGGATAACTTAACAAATGCCCGATTCGTAATCGAACATACTCAGAATCTGAATTAAATAGAAACCGGCAACATTAGAGTCATACATACTCCAATTCTGGCTTAAAACTCAACTGATTTAATACGAATCTGTCCAGTCCCACCTAAAGGAAAATTGGCCTAGATCGTTTGGCATTCTCTAATGCAAGAGCGCATTTAGATAAATAAGTACGCAGATTGTACTGCAAGAAATAGAGCAGAAGCGCAAAGGGCATGTAGCACAAAGCTAAGCGGAATGATGAAACAGAGAGTAAACCTGGGTATCTGCAGGGCGATTTCGTCGAGGCTGTCGACGGGCGCGCTGAGCGGCCGCTCGAGCAGGCGCGACGGGGCTGTGACCATATCCGAAGCCATATTTCGGCTGTTTCTCGGGTTCCTATTATTCTTCTTTCTCTTCTCTTCAGCGCGGCGCAGATTGTGGAACCGAAAGAAGAACATCGACATTATATCACGTTTATAGCTACGCTCGGGAGGACGCTCGTGTCTGTCCGCGACAACTCAATGGAATGAAAACAATGGTGACTTCACTGATGTCTCAACATGTAGATTTTCACTGACACTTCTCTATCTTTCGCAGTTTTGTATCTATGACTTTAATAAGACAAATGTAATATAGCGAAATAATTTGAATAACGCTACTGTCATATAGTTCCATGTATTTGTGCTACGTACTTAATGCACTAGGCACATTATTAGTAAAGTTTGGTGTTAATAAGTTTTTATGTCCCTCGAAATCTGACGACCTACTTTCCATTGCAATTGTCAGAAGCGTTGGCCTATGCATAATGCATCCGGTACTTGATCTAGTTTCAGAGCAGGTTTTTATAAGGACGCTAGTATACTACCTATATCATTACAATTATCAAAGATGTTATAACAACCCATTGTTGTATCATAAAGCGAAATGGTCTTATTCATACTATAAACACTTAGTCCTTTAAAATCATTGATTTGAAAAATATATACGTGCAGCATTCAAATGAAATATAGGCGGATATTTTGATGGTGATTAGTAATTTAGTTAAAATGTTTGCTATATTTTCCTTTAGTGTGAATTAATTTCATTTTAAGGTAGTGTAGTTTGATGCACACGTGTACGTTTAAGAATGCAATAAGCAAACAACAGCACTTGCTGGAGGTCGCGGGCTTGCCCACTTCCGAAAAAAGGGACGACTTAAATTTATTATCAACTTTGAACTTTAATTTGACCGGGCACCGCTCCTCGCCGCTGCTTCTTCCTTTCCTCCCCCTCCCAGTTGTTAGGGGTCACCTTTGTCTCTCATAATCTTGTCTATAGTCAAAAATTAAATTCTTCACTATTCATTTAGGTACATTCGGCTACAAAGAGATATAATACCCCTGAATACACAATTAATACATGGACCCATTGAAAGAAGTGTACAGTCACGAACCGGGATTGTTGAGCCACTTGCCACTGTTCGCAATTTAGACGTGTAATCAATGACTGATGTGACTGACTAGATGTCAGCTATTGGATTAGTATTACACGACCAAGTTACATTCGCGATGGTACAGTCAGCTGCAGAGAAAGGTAACCCCCTAGTAATGAGACATTGTATGGGCGGGGGGTTACTTTTCTCTGCAGCTGTCCGTACATATGTACTTCATTACACAAATATGCACGAGGTATGCATATGTCACCCTTATACTCGTACGAACACTTATGGTGCCTATATATACAGACGTTTAATTGTGTTTTTATACCCTCCTAAACAAATTGAAGTATTTTTACTGTACCCTATTCACGGAAAAGTTAATATAGCGCTCTCTTTGTCATGTAATCAAACCTAAATGACAAAGACAAAAAGAAAAAAATTAAGGCTTTTAAAATTGTATCGAAGAAAATCAAGAATTGTAGAAAAAAATCAAGAATAATAAAATGTTACATATCACTTTGTTTAATTATAATTTACTTCACATAATAATCTCTAATTTAACGGCTCTAATTTAAATTAAAAATCATTAATTATCATATTCATTATGACGTATCACTATGCGTCACGAGCGTAGCCAGGATTTGGTTTCGGGGGGGGTTTTACGAAACATAATCGGCCAAGTGCGAGTCGGACACAAAAAAAAATTACGATTGTTGTATGGGAGTCTGAACTTTTCGGGGGGGGTTTGAACCCCCAAACCCCCCCCCCTGGCTACGCCCATGCTATGCGTCGTATCACTGCTATCGTTTCCTACATTTATTATGAAATTCTGTCATTATTTCTACATTCCTATTCATTACGTAAATTACGTTCATTTTTGGCTCTATAACTTCTTGCACATGTTTTATGCAATTCTGCCACTTTTGGGCATTAATATTCTGAATCTGATTATTAGATTGTTTGAATAATGATTTGTACGAAAAAATATTATAAAGTTACTATCTGTCAATAGCTTTTTGATAAAATAAATGTAGCCAAGCTTAAACACTGCAGTTTTTGATTTTCCCATCAACTTGTCTCCGTGAATGAGGTATAAGTGCTGCAAGTTAATGCGAATACGAGCCGAAACTTCCAAATTAAATTCGAAAACCAATCTAAATAATTTGGGTTGAAAGTATATCATTAATAAGTAAATACTGACATCTTTGTCTCTTGATAAAGACTAAGGGCGCTTGTGGTGTTGTGCTTACGGTCCGGCTTTTTACCTGAGTTCTTGTCTCGCTTGCTCTTCCATTAAATGGTATTGACGTGAGCGGGACGGCGCGACAGACAGTAAAAACCCGGACGGCCGGACCGGAAAATTCATGGTAGTGCACAAGCGCCCTAATTATAGACTAAAGCTTAATTAAAGCACTGTTTTTGAAGTAGTGTGTCTGAACCTGAACACAGAAATTAGCGTTCGAGTACGTCTGGAGTCAAGTTAACAGTTGAAATCGTACTTCTACGTTTGTTTTTGATGACGGATATTTAATCTCACCCAGTCATATATATCGACATAGATACCGCGAGTTCCTGCATTTGTATGAAGACCAAGAGTGCCACTTTTTCTCTAACTACTGTAACGTCAAATGAGCGCTTCAGTGATGGGAATTGACAGTCCGAGTTAAACCGATTTAAATGTGACACCGCGTTATTCAACTTGTCGGGTCTCTAGGCAGTTAAACCTAATTTAAGTGGTACAAAACTAAATAAAATCGCGTCAAAGGAAGAGCTTTACTCTCCCTTTAGGCTCCTTTTTGACACGCGAAGTACATACACTTGAGTCA
This sequence comes from Adoxophyes honmai, assembly GCA_005406045.1. Lineage (NCBI taxonomy): Eukaryota > Metazoa > Arthropoda > Insecta > Lepidoptera > Tortricidae > Adoxophyes > Adoxophyes honmai. Next base: position 111,854 of record BHDV01065357.1, read on the forward strand.
TCTATTTCGATATAAGTCTGTGATCTAACCACTCGCGTTAGGCTTAAAAAGTTAAATCTCATGACTCGTGAAAAACAATGACACTTGTCAAAAAACCTACATAGTATCGTAACTCAGTTGTTCTACCGTAAAGAGTTGTGAGATCCATGTAATACCAAGTTGGTTATTAATTTATGCAGTCCGTACTTAAGGGACCGTCTGTCCTAAGTTGTTACGTAATTATCTAACCTAACAACATCTTATAGTGAACACATAAATATAACAAACATTTATTGTTTATTGCGATTGGCAAGCTTTTCTATTTATGTTGGTAGCTTTCCTTTTTTTTTCCTGGTACTACTTCTTTAACTACAGTTTTTCTCATCCCCCGTCACTTTGAGTTTTCTCAAAGGCGTGGATGTTAACATTTTCGATAAATCGAGACGGTAAATGTACTAACTAATTGAGAATTCCCGTGCTTTAACACTTCAAAGTCGACATTAATTAGATGTAAACCGCCCAGGCTTGTAACTCTCGAAAGTGCCATGTAAGCTTCACTGTATGTGAATACTGCAGAATCGACACATCCATCAGCGCATTAATTAGAGTTTAGTTATCAACAATATTAGTGATTCAGAGAAAAAATAAATAAAGCAACTGTTTTGGGAAATTCTCTTTACGCTTAGACGTTTTTTTTTTTAATTTAAGAAAATATATTGCGTTTTTTTGAGGTGGTTCAGAGCCTCATCTGTAGATGATGTACTCGGCTGACCAGTCGCATGTCGAAGGTAGAAACTTCCCAAGTAACATTTCATACGAGTTTGAACTAAATATTTTATTGACTGCTCCACCGTTCCGTGGAACAAACAGATGATAATAGATAGTGGAGACACTCAGATTTAAAGATATTTCAGATAAATTATCAACTTCTGATTCAGCCTCGCCTGTCTGACCTCGAGGCTTAATCGCAAACTTAATTACGGAATAAGATGAGGTCGACGACGCGACGACGAAGTTGTCAATTAATTTATCAAACATCATTTTGGCGGTAACCGAATAGCCACGTAAAAATTAACGAAAATGATGAAAATTGTGATATGAAAACCGACCGATATAACTTCTCATTGATAAGTCTGTGATATACTTACTGCTATTTATGAGTAGAAAATCAGCGCGTACAGGAATGAATACAAGTGGACATTTTATAAAAGGCAAACGCAAACAGTATGGCTACGACCCAATATTATCACCCAGCGTCAGTGACCAGTGTCTACTAGGGTGTCCCAAAAAAATCAAAGTTCTTTTTTTTTAACGCATACCCTCTTAATTTGTTAGAATGGTGTTGAAACAATAATAAACGAAATTTGGTGTATGTAGGATGACAATAACCCGTGCCGACTTGCATCGGAACTTGTCAATACTTCGAACTATGGCGGAAGCGCTTGAATGAGTGATGTGCTTGTGTAACTTATCTTCAGTTACAGTAATTTTGTTGTTTTTGTTCAGTCAAGATGTCAGGTGAATTGCGCAGTTCTGAAAAGGATATATTTTTAAAAGGTCACGCAAAACACCAAACAACGGGATCTAAACTTCCTTCTAATATCAGCAGTCTTAGCAGTGGTATTTTACAATATTCGTGAAGTTCATTTGACTGTAAGTGAAAGCTAATCTATGTGTTCGCGAGTGTACCGCATATGAGGGAAAAATGCGTGTACCATATATTTTCCTAATTGTATAAAAAAATCTAATAAATTGGCCAAGCGCGAGTTGGACTCGCGCACAAAGAAGGGTTCTGTACCAAAAACAGCAAAAAAAAAGTTTTTTCTATGGCAGCCCCCCTTAATTATTATTATTATTTTGATTTTAGTATTTGTTGTTGTAGTATCAATACAAACATATAATCTGTGAAAATTTCAACTGCCTAGCTATCACGGTTCTTGAGATACACAGCACACAGAATGGCGACCACTAAAAACGGCCATTATATCACGTTTTTTCTATGGGAGCCCCCCTTAATTATTATTATTATTTTGATTTTAGTATTTGTCGTTATAGCGGCAAGAAAAATACATCATGTGTGAAAATTGCAATTGCCTAGCTCTTATGGTTCTTGAGATACAGCGTGATGATAAACGGACATACCTAACAGTTAAAGAGGAACAAAATCAATTTTTATTACGCTGTGCACAAGAACACAGGAAAATTAAAAAAAGTAACTTTAAAAAGGAAATTCGTTGAATAATTTTTTTTCATGTAAATTATTAAATAGTAATGAGTTTCGGGTACATTAACGTTTTATTTGCCTCACAAACTCGAACTACATAAAATTTTCTATACTAGCCAGTACAAAATTTCATATGTTTGTTTGGCATCAAGTCGGCACCTGATGTCGTGATCCAATCACAATAATATTTCATAATTAAGCTAACAAGACTATTTAGAAAAAAAATAGAGGGTATGCGTTTTTATTTTCGAGAAAAAAAAATCCTCCTTTATGTCTTGGGACACCCTAGTGTCTACCCACACTTGCTTTTATTTCCTCTTTTCCTAAACATTCAATTGTTCTTTTTATTTTGTCTTAGTAGCGTTTCGTGTGATCTATCTGTCCCATTTGGGAAGACCGGTGTGATTTATGTATATGTAGTTTTGAGTAGGTATAGCTATAGTGTAGCTTCGTATTACATAGGTTTGCGATACTCAAGTCGCATTGACTCGAAAAGCGATGAGTAATTTGTCTCTCACGAGCTGAATAATGTCAATTTTAAGGAAACATTTTACAGGGGTTTTCAGACGCGTGTACCCGAGCACTGGTTAAAATATTTGCGGTTAATTTCCGACCACCTTGTATAACATCCCTGTAAATGACATATTATGTCATATGACTACTTGTGTGTTGATAAATCTCATCTTCACATTTCCAATCATCGTAATGCTGAACTGGTAACCACTGCGTTCCTGGGAGTATAATAATTACTATCCACTAGACTTAATTAAAACGTCCAGCTAGCGGAGGAAAATACGTCAGTAAGTAGTACAGTAGTGCACTTGACTACGCTGCAGCTGATAAAATACTTAGCTAGAAATTGCGTCATTAGGAATTTGCGTCTTAAGATATTATAGGTGCTAGTTTGTATATCATCACTAGATTCAGTCTGTGTGGAAATCGCTAATCGCTATCTCGTGGGAGCACGCACTTTTCCCGGGTGAAATAAATGTCAACGAAAATAGTTCGGCGGTTGAAGCGTGAAAAGTTGACAGACAAACAAGAATTGCTTTCGTTTATTAAACGGTTATATTTAGGTTACCCCGTTTGTTCATTCGTTCTTCATTCTTTCTTGGGTCAAATTTTAATATTGATCTACACTAATATTATAAAGAGAAAAACTTTGTTTGTTTGTGTGTTTGTTTGTTTGGTTGTAATGAATAGGCTCAGTAACTACTGGACCGTTTTTTAAAATTCTTGCACCATTCGAAAGCCACATTATCCACGAGTAACATAGGCTAAATTATATTTTGAAAAAAGAGGATTCCTCAAAATATTTGGGTTTAGATATCTACATCTACACTAATATTATAAAGAGAAAAACTTTGTTTGTTTGTTTGGTTGTAATGAATAGGCTCAGAAACTACTGGACCGTTTTTAAAAATTCTTGCACCATTCGAAAACCACATTATCCACGAGTAACATAGGATTCTGTTAAATATTTGGGTTTAGATATCTACATCTACACTAATATTATGAAGAAGAAAACTTTGTTTGTTTGTAATGAATATGCTCAGAAACCTACGACCCCAAAATCCGAAATTTACGCGAACGAAGTCGCGGGCGGAAAGCTAGTAGGCTATAATTCGACAATTTTAAATCAAAGCGAGGAAAGTAACGTCATGCAAACTCTATTAAGTTCTGTGGAAATCCGTTACCCTTACGTATTCTTTCTTTCCACGTAGATTCAGCAATCGTGATCTTTGCTGTTTCTTCTATGAAATAAACGTCTAGTCTCATTTCAAGGATCGATGTATCATGTGTGGTAAAAGAACTATTTATAGGTTTGTACGTATCTACAATAGAAAGTAATTGAGCTCTTTTGTTTCCTAGTTTTTCTGTTAATTTCCTAAATCATACGTTCCCGTCACAACCATTTTCTAAATCATCCGTACCCAAAATTTGCTACCAAAACATACGTTTGGCTCGATATCCGTTTTACAGTTCACCCCCCACCTTTTCCCAAACAGTCCGTTACCTACGTAGTAGTTCTATTTGTGAAAACAAGAAATGGGTTTTATGGTGGAGAAATGCTATGAGAAACGGATCTTTTTGGATGGATACTGGCATAGTGAGAAACAGATTTTTTGGCACACGGATACAGAGACTTTTTTATGAATTCCCTATGAAACGTATCTTTTTGTGTTCGGTCGACTTTTTAAACTGTTTCTAACACCATTTGTTGGTATGGGTATTATTGGACAAGGATAGGACGTTCCGAAATCAAGATGTGTGTGTGGCTTCAACATTAGTTACACCGTGATACTTTAGAAAAATTGGAGACCGGATAAAATTGTATGGTACCATCGAACTAATTGATTCCTGACCCACAATAGAACATATTCACAGTGAACGTCATTGTGACATTGCATTGCTTGACAAAGGAAATGTTTATGACGTGTATTGTGACAACGTTCTGCGGTGGGTCAGGAATCAGTTGGTTCGATTGTACATAAAGCCAACCAAACTGTGCATATTGCGATCGACGACGGCAACTGAGATAGCCTGATCGTATCCGAGCCGGGTAATGGCCGCACACGCTCCCTTTATACGTCCATATAGTCACACTTCGGAACCCTCCTAACAAGAGCCATTTGTCTCTGGGTGAAGTCAAAAGTTTATGGCCCCTTTCTTCTTTTAGTATGGAAAACAAATTACAATAGTTACTTTTTTACTTTTATTACTAATAATTGCAGTAACAAACTGTCTTTGTAGTCGTAGGTATCGTACCAGCGTATCACCGTGTGGTATAGTATACCATCGTCTAGAATATCATCTCTTATTTCTTCCGTGAATGTCGTAAGAGGCGTGTAAGGAAAATAGGGTTTGGTGTGCTTAACAGTGGTGACAAAACGCGAAACAGTCATGGTCTTGTCATCAATCGTGCTGGTCCTGATGAGGAAAATCTATTATTTCGTTCAAAACTGGAAAAAAGGATATGGACAACTTTTTATAAAATGACCCAATTACTTTTTATTTTATGTAGCCTTTCCATTCAGCGTGCAATCTTCGAAATTTGGCCTGGAATTTTTTTAAGTACTTTACCCTGCTACTCTTATTTTTTCTCTAGTAAAATCTGTATTTTACACTGACTGTATAATCATTTAACAAAAAAACATATGTCAATGTATTAGTGACGTTCGGGAATGATGACAAGAAAAGTTGACTGAAAAATGAAACTAAAACTAAGCGCTTTTTAAAAGATTGGAATATAATAAAATAAATCTATTGCTGCGAAACAATGAATGGCACCCACAGAACACAAATTATAACAATATCAAAACCAATTAAAAACCATAAATAAAATGATGACGCTAATGACGTCATATTTGCTCTATAATACCGGTTAAAACTGTTCCTGTTCAGACCCATATTTACTAAAGATAAAGATTCTATTTTTGGTGTGAAAAGCATTTACCTAATTCGCGCAAGCAAGAAATGGCGAGGGAAAAATGCCTATTCTAATCATGATCCTCCTCGACGAAAGCCGCTAACCAACAACGTATTTCACCGGAATTATTCTCGATTAAGATTAAGATTAGGATCGAAATTAATTATCCGATAACGACTCTCTCAAATTGCAACCGCCCCAAGTTTTATATCCAACTGATAACTTGATAAGGACATAACAATTCTTGATTTATGAAGAAGGTGCTGGTCTGTCTCGAGAAGAAAAATTTTCTGTGATCCACTTGAAACAGTTACAAAATCACATCAATAAAAATGGTCACATCAATAATCACATCAATAAAAAAGAAAAACTAAACTACCATCTACGTTCTACCTGTCTGACTTATTGTTTGTAAGTTGGTTGTTAGTAAATGTTGTGGTGTTATCGGTTCAGCCAAGACGTAAAAATCCACGCGGAAGTCGTATTGCCTTGCTCGACTACTCTGTTTTTGGCACCCAAAACATTTTTCTGCTAATATCTCGTTACATATGGTATAGATAGTAAAATTGTTTAATAAAATAATGATACAAGTGTTCGATAAAACAAATTGTAGTATTTACTTTGACTTTGGAAAAATAATGCGACTCCAGGGATTCTAGAACAAACAGTACGCTACCAAAAGAGTACTTATAAGACTATATAGGCTTAAAACTAGTTTATCGACGGCCGTATAGCCCAGCGGTTAGAGAACCTGACTGTGAAGCTTGAGGTCCCGGGTTCGATCTCCGGTCGGGGCAGATGTTTGTATGATGAATACGAATGTTTGCTTTCGAGTCTTGGATGTTTATTTATATATAAGTATGTTTATCCGTTGTCTAGTACCCATAACACAGGCATTAAATTGCCTACTTTGGGACTAGGTGATTGGTGTAAGAATTGTCCAGTGACATTTTTTTTTATCAACTCTCTAAAGACGGTGATTGATTATTTTGTTAGTTTATCTAAGAAGTCGTCACTACATGGAGTTGTGTAGAACCACATTAATAAGAGTTGGGACGATTGTATGGTAATATGTATTTATATTTGTGTGACGAATAACGATTGTGATAAACTGCAGATGTGTGGAATAAATATTGTCTAGAGTCTTTGGAGCGGTTCAGATCTGACTGGCGAGATCTGTCAAAACATAGAGATGAGTGGAAAGAAAAAGGGGAGGCTTTTGCCCAGCAGTGGGACACCCTACAAGCTAAATAAAAAATAAATAAGAGAAAAGAGTCTTTACTAGGTAGAGTTAATATTGTGTTGAAATAATGACTGTGGAGAATAACGCAATTGATAAACTACAGATGTGTGGAATAAATGTAGAAACTGTTTAATGTCAAGCCATGCCGACTGAGTTAGATAATAAGTGCGCCGAGATGACTGGGCGGCATTATTAGCTCCCTCTACTGTCTTTGTGAATGCATGATGTGCATAACAACAATGTGACAGTCGTGTCTCAATTGTCTATAGGTACAAAGGCTTTGTCAATAGAATAGCTGAACAGAAATTGAGAAATAAGCTATCTAAAATGACATAATACTAAGTAATTAGTATTTTGTGATGAGATTCCATAACTGAGAAATGTTAAATTCGTTAAAGGTACAGCAAAAAACATTGCTTTTTGGGTTCCATGCACGAAATGAACACAACTAAGTCCAGGACGTCATCTGTTTAACCGTTTGACTGCAAACCTAAAACCGAATGATACGTTGAAATGACTTCAAACATTACATATCACACGAAACACAATAGGATTTCCCGGCTCAAAAGAAATTAGGTCCTTCGCTTGTTGGGGTTACATAAAAGCATTCTGGCCAACCGCTTCTTGCCAGCCATCTAAAACTTATTATCACATTTCAGAGACGTTACCACATGAAAATAGTAAACATACATGTGAATAATTTACTAAAGGTTAATAAGATCAATTACAGGTAAAACAAGCTTTGCAAAATATTCCGAAGTTCCACTGAATGACGGTTTTTAGATTAGAAGTATTTACGTTTATATGAAACACATAAGGTATGCAAATAATTTTAACATGTGCACAATATAAAGCAAACTTTTTCCCTCATTGTTTTATTACTTTTATTTTTCTTTAACTCGACTCTGTGCTCAAAGGCAGAGGAAACAAAATGTACAAAACATACGTAAGTGCTCTGGTACTAAACAAATAGCGCAAGGCTTTTTGACAGTGCGACTAAAGTGTGTTCGGTAAGGTTCCAAAGCTAACAGAGCTGTTGGCGCCAGTTGCTTTGTGTTGGGCTTTTAAATGTAAAAAAAAATGTAACAGCATTTCTTATTTAATTGATAGATTCCTAATCTAAATACGTTGATTGATTGAACAGCAAGAGCGCCGCGCTAATCTTTACGAGATTTGTCATTGTTGTCATCGGGGGGAGCCTGCTTCAGTTTGTCGAGTTGTGAAGCTGATTCGAGCTCATCCCGTCTCTGGAGTGATTGCCAGTAAATGTAAAGGCAAATACGAACCGCGAAATTGTACTTAGATGTTATTTTATTCTACTATTCAACGTTAACAATAGAGTAACAACTTTGAAGTTGTTATAGTATAATAGTATTTTATATACCTAAATAATGATTAAAGTTTTACTCAGGTTGTCGTCACACCTCAATCCTCTCATACTGAGTGGAGGCCTGTGGTCAGCAATGGGACGTGTTTAGGCTAGACTATTATAATAATTATTTGTCGTCACACGAAAACACATCGCAAAATTAAAGTATGTAAGCCAACACCACTAACAAAACACACTAAAGACTCGAAAGCATACGTTAGGTATGCTTCATACCAAATCTATCCCGACTGAGAATGAGAATTGAATCTTGGACCCCGAATATTCTAGTCAGGTTTTGTCACCGCATGGCTACGCGGCCTGTCGTCTTGTTAACTGGAAGTAAAATATAAATAAATGAGCGTTTTGTTGTTTAATGATCACGTTCCCGCTAGTTGTGAGAGAATAATTGTTTGAAACGAAATATCTTTGTTTTGTTTTAAGTTAATTGGTTTATTTTTACATTCGTAACAATACCCTTAATTGCTCTACGGAAAGAGCGTTGACATAAAAGCATCAAATAACACCAAAATACGTGAATATTTTTTAAATTAGGTTTAATCTTGTATGATTTTCACAAAATCAACTAACAAAGATGACATAAATATATTTCTCGTGACACGCAAAGGTAATGTGAAGGAATGTCGAAGATGGTCTTAGCAGATGTAGCTAGAGAAGGTACAAGGAAGATTTTCAAAACCAACAAACTTAAATTAAAAAATAGGCCATCACTGCAGGGTACAACATTACCACGAGTCTGGTGATGATGTGCTTCTTAGCGCAGGCGACCGCGCGCGGGTGGAATTTGTACGTCATTTCGTGACTCAAACAATAGGCTTGTGTCCTGGGTTAAAAAATTGTAATTCTATCTAATTAGTCCATTCGTTAAATTATGGAAAAAGATGACACACATATTTTTTCTTTTATCAAACGACTAAACATCGACAAAGTTATAGATCATCAAGCTTCCGGAGTGGGGACGTGTGACGTCACGACTCGGTAAAATTTTTACTTTTACACGCAAACTTTTAAGCGCTGTATTATCGTCTTTTTTCGTTTGTCAAACAAAAGAAAAAATATGTGTACAATATTTTTTGGTAATCTATCTGATGGACTAAATAGATTTTTTTGTCAACTATTGGCTAATCTGGGACTTTTACTAAATATGGCTAATGATTCGTCCGCCCCTAGAAAATTTTCATCAATTAGAATATAACTACAGTGGGGAACGAGTTAACTCTTAACGTTAAATAAATTTAAATGCGTTTTGAGATGAAGAAGGGCGTTTTCTCAAATAGCTGAAATCAGTTCCCAAATAGTGAGAAACCTTTTCCGTTACGATTTTTTTAAATCTACAAAACAAAAATAAATTCATGATGATCCATTTGGACGTGTTGATCGAAGTGTAATAAATACAGATGAAAACTAATCAGCTGTAACAGTTTTCGAGAACATATTAATGCAATTGATAGTTTGGAAGTTTGGAAGTACGAGTGTTTAAGTAATTAAAGGCACTAGTTAGCATCTTTTTTCTAACTCTATTTGCGGCTGCATGCTGAGGATAACTTCTAAAATAAAATTAGTCGCCAGTAAAAACAACGCTATTTCTGGCTTAATATCACTTGTTTCCCTTGCTCACCTTGCTGACTTGTATTCTGGCCTGGTGTCAAAGGCGCACGTAAAACACAAACCTGCGGTCAAAACCTAGTCAATCAAATACAGAAAAAGAGCGTGAATTCGACGTAAAGAACCAATACGTATAGATTAAGTATAGTTTTCTGAAGGATTTTAGAATCTGCGGAGTTTATTAACCAAAGATACCTTGTGGTATAACAATACATTTCAGGACTCTCGCTAGCTAGAGTACTTTCCCTATCCTATCCTCCCATCCACTCGCGCAAGTATTTGTTATGGTAATTAAGGCTTTTGACGGAGCAGTGAAGTCGGGTTAGAGCTTTCAAGGCAGCTAAGTAGGCGCTGTTGCCCGTAAGGCTGATCGTGCCTTCGCGATTTACTCTCTAACGCCGAACTCCGCATTCTTTGTCGCCATAGCTTTGAGATGTTTAAATAATCACTAATCGCGTGTTTGGTTCGTGGTTATATTAGGACTACTGAAGTGGTATGTCTAAACGCGTAAGACGAAAAATGTTTTTAACTTCACCACTTTATCTGAGTTGAGACTCTTTAACACTTAGGTATTGTAAGCACGTTAAAATATTGGTTAAAGAAGTAAAGAGTTGACACAGGCGTAGTCTATTTAATTTGCGAGTAGCTATCCGTTAAGCTAGCTGTCAGGGTAGTAAAATATAAAAAAAAAACATCAATAAAATTGCCTCAGTCATCGCTCAGCTTCATAATCAACTCTAAAAGATACGAGTACGCGTGTTAACTCATAGCAATATCCTCTAAACACATATATTATTTACACTAGATCCCTCAGGATCAGTCCCTTTTCTAAATAAGAAAAATGATTGTAATCCATCGATTTCTCACCGGCGATTCATTTCCGTATTGGTGTGATATCGACTTGATTATTATTTATATTTTTTTTAAATGTTTTTTAATTTTTGTGAGCAGCCTAGCCTAACACAGACTTCTAAAACCAAGACGGTCCATTCTTTGTCATTCTTGCCGCGTAAAATAATAACACAAACAATATAATTCTAAAAAAATACAAATAGATGCTCTTGGCTCACTAAGTAAGAAAAATATTTTGCTAATTTCAGATTACGACCGTAGATATCGAAAATATTACTTCGAAGAATCTTACAAAGTTTATAAAGTCGCTTCGGAGTGAAAAGTAAAATGTCTCGAGTCAAATGGCTGCCTGTGACAAAAAACATATATAACTTAAAACTTTTCTTTTCTTTCTACGTCCCTCGTTACTCTTAGACATGTTATATATAGGCATAATATCGAAAGCTGCACAGTGATAGAAAAAATGTAACCCCTCCTTCATTCAACGCCGTTAGTTATTGGAGTTCATCGAATTGAAAATCGAAGGAGCGGCAAGTACTCATGGGTAAGCAGTGAGTTGGTAGGTACCTCTGAGAACGTGAAACGTGCCCCGCGTTACTGAGCACGCGTCAAAGAAAGGTAAGGATCGTAAAGGACGTACTTACGCAATTCAACATAGGCAAATAAAAAGGAAAGGCCTTTCATACGAAAATTTGACGAGTAGGTGGCTGCCATTGATTAGGAATATAGGTAGGTGTATGTTTACGAATGTACACTCCCAACACTCTTGGCGGACCATTCGCACGCCTCGCCCGGTGCTGAGTTACGACTGCTGGCGGTCGATCGCATTACCAGCAGTGCTTTATTTAATTGATCCTTAATACCAATCCACAATATTAATTTCCCATTTAACAAGTACTCGTCAATAAGTAAATTCAGAACTAAGGTCCAGGACCTACCTACTTGTATAATATGTATTCCTACACTCGCTTAATATTATACATAAGTAAGTAAGTACTGTATTAGTTATGTAAAACATTCACGACAAACATCCAGTACAAACATCATAAATCATAAAATTGTCTGCTCAAAGGTTCTTACCCCAGCTCTCTTGGCGGGATTTGAACCCTCGCAAGCTCAGTTGTCAAGGACACTATCCACTCGACTTGGTGAAGCATCGAATAAATTAACCCAGTTTCAGTTTGTATGACAATTTCGTTGAGCACTTTTAGGCAGCATTTTTTTATAATCAAAATAAAGTTAATAACAAAAAATAAAAAATTCAGAATTACACTGGTTGCCAAAATGGAATCTTTTCAAACCTTAATTCGTTAGGAGGATATCACGTCATTTGTTTTGATTAGTTTATTTATAACTTTTATTATTATTTAAACACGTAAATACATACACATACATATTCTCACGCCTGTATTCCCAAGAGGGGAAGGCAGAGCACATGAATTCAAAAATCCAGTGCCACATTTAGCAATTTCAGCAGGGTAACCAGATGGCTAAACGTGATATTGCAGTGACAGGTTACTAGCCCATCGCCCACAATACACTAACCACTAACCCCTTTCCCAGAGTAGACTCTTACGACACCCACGGGAAGAAAGGGGGAGGTACTATTCTAACCCGGTACCACACGGGGAACAATATAACATATATTTAAACAATACTACATTAGTTATAGTTAGTTAGTATTTAGGTAATTTGTGGCCATCATACTAACTAAATGTCATATTATATATTTCATATACTTAAAGGTATATTTTTTATAATAAACAAACTTTATTAGCTATGTATTTAAACAACATAATATATGTTTATATCCATTTTAAAATACATTTCAGCAACAAAGATCATCGCACCTCATTGGAAGACCTATTTGGTTCTGTACAAGTTGATGTTTCTTGTATTTATTATTAGTAATCTATTTTCATAAAATCATAAAATATAAACTTACTTATTGGATCAAATAATTAGGAGGGAAAACAGTGGTCTTTATAAAATATGTAGTTGCATAATCGGGGGCGTATAAAGCAGAGAAAAACGTTTGGCTACACACCTTGACGAGCGACCATCACGCTGCTGATACGTAAGACTCTCCGTACACGTAAATAACTATTAAGGACTAATATATTTCGTGATGATATTGATATTATAGACATGAAGCCACAAAATTGCTTCAAAGCATGTTAAATGTTAGAAATATAGACTGTCTGGGGCGGCCACATTTAGCCTGCGGGAGAGTTCCACATTCGCGCGGCTTGGACGAGGCTGCACTAAAACGTATCATTGTTTACTTACATATATTATAATTTGGGTTTCAGCACTAATCGAAGTAAATGATCTTTACTTGTATTTATTTGCTATACACGACATAAGTTTGGTGTAGTGCTTCTAAGTGTTTACAGTGCATAGACAAAAAGTATATCATTAATATTAGGGAAAGCAACGGATAATCAGTGGACATTAACGATTTATTGGACAGAATTGTATTGTCATTGGATTTATTAAAGGAATTGCATTCTTTCTCGTACAACTACAAACTAAATAATTGCCATCGACTGTGTGTGAAAACTTTATTTGTGTAGTTGCGCTGATTAGAAGCAGCGTGTGAGCAAAGAAACGAACTGTTCAGTTCATTTTGCGAAGCCTTAGTTGGTTCGGCAGCGAGACCGTCCTCAGCCTTCATTTAGTGGTAGTGCGGCAACACGTGTACATGCCACGCCGTCATTGACGGACAGGAGACAAGGGTTTGTTTTTATCGCATTATCGGTTTCACTATTTTGCCTTGATTAGTCCGTGTGCATTTAATTTATATTCATTGGCATAGTTTTGTGCAAGTTACTCAACAGTCATGCTTTCAGTTGACATAATCGGCAAAGTTATATTTAGAATTAATAATTATAATAGTACATTGAACACTAACGTCGGATTGACTATGTATTATTACTGACGGTTAAGTGAAAGAAAAGTCAGTCAATCTCCTGTATCAAGTTGTAGAGAGCTTTATTACTTTTTTATATAAAAGCGCTCGAAATTTGGATAGATCTCTTAAATTTATGCTATGACATGTGAAACAAAATTAAATGTCGACTGTACTCGTACTATACAAATTATATCCTTTGTACATTTAATTTGTTATTGGTTGGAAAATATTCTGTATAAATAGTGCTAATACTTATTTAAAATAAAATGGGTGAGTACACTGGTCAGTTTAGCCCAAATAACGAGATGAAATTTCGCGGGAACCAGAACTTTTGAGGTAGGGAGCTACTAAAATATGGCAAACGGCAGAGTTCTAGTTACGTAGATAATCAATTAAACAACTTTTTTAGAAACATCTCTTAGCTCTTCCCATGTTAAATTAAAAATAATTTCTCTGTGTTTTCAAAGCTTCGTCAGGGAATAGAAAAAAAAATACCTTACATACTCCTGTTATGAGCGATGAATGCATCGTTAAAAGTAAATTTCAGAAAATGAGGAAAAGTGGATGTATGTACTGCGGCGGCGGACAGAGGAGGAAGGAAGAAGTGCTTTCGTCTGGAGTGCCGTGTCATTGCTGCACAATACAATAGTCTATTTTTGCCCTCGCGACTTGTTGTCGCGTCAGTTGACCTCAAAAATGTTGTTTTAAGCAGAAAGTCTACATGCGCTCTAGTTCGTGTGATAGCTTGATAGAAATATACAGCATGCTATTCTGGCTATAGAAAAGCTTGCAGTGATATTTATATCTAATTCGAACAGATGCGATTAAGTATTTGCAGCGGCACAGCTGTGTCATCGAGAGCCAAGTTCTGTTCTACAAAGCTAAGTTGGAAGTTGATGAGGATAACTATTCCTATAGCGTAATAATTGTCATGAAAGTGAAAGTGCGACCGACTATGAATAAAATATATCTCATGATTTTATTAACACTGAGACATAAGTAATACGAACCCACTGCGTCCATATATCAAAAATAGATCGTCTCCTAATTCCATAATGTATTTTTTTCCAACATCAGGATAAATTTTGAAAGGGATAATTAATTTATTAATTGATGTAATTTGATCGGTTTGGATAGAATTGATGCAATAGCAAGTCGGGCTCGAGAGATTTTGGCCAATCGTGCGGTAGAGGACGGCATTGGGCACGCGGCACGGCACGCGGCACGGCGCGCGGTCACTCGCGGCGGTTGTTTACATGCGTTCGCGGCGGGGGCGCAGCTGGGACGCGTTCGCCGCGCGCTTCACATCGTCCGCAGACTAAACGTGATTTGAGTCGGCGTCGCCCGCGAGCGAGATGCCGCCCGCCCGCCCCGCCCTCTCCTCGGCCGCATGCCTTGATCCTTCACCTCGGCCCGCTACGGCTACGGGCTACGGGCTACGGGCTACGACGAACGTCAATGACTCCTCGAGATTAATAGCAGGAAAACACGACATTGGATGCTGCTTAATTATACACCTACACTCTAATGATCTCATAAACTAGGCGTGAAGGTCTTAGCCTATATTAAAAAATCTTTCTATTTAGTTCTCGTTAATTGCATTTGAGACATATCTGTATACGTAATCCATCAACGTTATTCTATATTTATTTTCACAAAACTAGCCACGCAGCTCGTATCAATTATGTACAATAGCCGACTCATCTGAGGCCACAACGTGACAAGACGTACAAATTGTCACTTACGAGAGTTGGGGATATTATGTAGAATGAGATATGCACACGTAAGTATGACACGTCGAGTCGAATGAAGATCAATCAGAAGCCACACTCGTCCAATGCATAAATAAATACATGCCAAATCAACACAACCGTATGCTAAACACATACATATTTTAGCAATCATAAAGCTGTCCGTCCACTAATTATTGTTGAGAAACAAACACATTCATGATAGGTACGAGTATTAACTCTTCGTAACTAAATGCAGGTTAAAATGTAATTGCTGTATGTGTTTTACAGGATATACAACTGTCAGAGATCTCATTATAGGATGAGTTCGCCTTTGTAGGTACTTCTATTTGTCCTATATTTGCTACAAAATTTAGTAATATAATCATTATGAGCTTATTCAATGTTTTGGTTAAGAACAAATTATTTCGCGTTAATTTAACTTTGCCGATAAGCTACCCCTCCCTATGTCGGTATGTTTTGCTGAAATATTATTAAAAACCTGTTAAACCTGCAATTTATATAAAGGAAATTACGTGAACACTAAAACAGCTTTCACTGGGTATTTTGCACAAACCAACACTTAAAATCCACTGTTTAACCATACCAAAAATTTTACCTAAAACATGTACACAACTTAAACTGATCGATAAGCCGTAGAAGGGTTATACGTGAGACAAAGTGTGGAGTGACAAAATGGACAGGATTAGGACTGGAAAGTCTGAAAGTAGCGAAAATGGAAGTTTGAAAATACCTACTGCTCCAGGCGGGGTGCACACCGGCAGCCGGGAAGCGACCGTTTACGGTGGCGCGTGACAGATCGAACTACAAACATGTATTAAGTTAACCTAACTGTTCATCTACGTCGTACACGATGCCCTTTGAAATGTTATTTTGTTTAATACAACGCATTGTTTGTCAAATAAGTTAAGTAGTTTTACTTTGTTCGTTTCACGATACACGCACAATCTTATATTTCACTAAGCACTTGCTCCGGATGTGCTCGGTCCGGGGAGCACATTTACATAGAAAGTAAACTCTTTTTATAAAGTACGTAACGTTAGATATGTAAAGTCTTTGTAAAGTCTGTCATATCACGCGCGTCGTCGACACTTTACTCTAGCATCTTTCGGTATCCGTTTTTTTTTCTATTGACTATTTAGACTTTATTTCGGGTTGATTTTATCTGGTACAGTTTGATATGTACATATTATAACGGTCTGCTAATACCATTCATTCACTGTTGTAACAATCATTTGTGTACCGTAGCGTAGACAAGCTGTGTTCTTTACATTGAGGATAGAACCTATAGAGTACTAATGTCATCTTGGTTGTTCGGAAATTATTCCGCAAAACAATTGAAGTGATCGCTGTGCTCTTATTGGCCGGTACAAGATCGCGCGTAACGCTAGTGCCTTTTTCTCTACGGTTATTGGCTCTGTACAGTTTCTATGACAGTGACGGTGACGTTTAGTATGTTGACATCAACAAACTATTTGCGGACCGGGGTTGCGAACATTGTTTCTCTATAGGTTCTATCCTCTATGGTTCTTTCTTAGGGTAAGACATTTATTTCCTAACACATCTCGCGACATGGCCGCACATTTTGGGGTTAGGCTTAATGTTACAACCACAAATAAACTAGAGACATACAAGTCCGTTTTGGCGATAAATAAAAACAGTTTGATTCTTATTGTTGCCATAAGTAGGTACCTAGGTTTTATACCATTATACTTCTGTTCTACTGTCTAACCCTTTAGACTATTATTTGTCATTGAGTTATTTGATTGGCGCGGCATCTACCAGCCCCGTCGTCGCAATAAAATATGAGGAAAACTTTGTGGTTATTTCGAAACAAAATGCATCATATTGGATTAATTCAGTCGTTTAATTCTTAGTCAATGGAGTTAATGATTATGACAATTAGGGAGTGCATTTTGAATTTATGTCACTCATTTTTTTACACACTATATTTGAGCCGTTTGGGTTGAGATGATACGACTGGCTCCGGATAAAAATTATGGATAGGTACAGTGGATAAATGAAAAATAATAAGATGTAGTACCTACCTACATAGAAAGACTGGGAGAAAGAGTGGTTGTAGCAATTTTAAAGGCACTGTTGTTTGAGGCTACCAAATATGTCTATTTCACGTTTCGTAGTCAAAAGGATTTAAACCAAAGCTGATACCAAATTAAGTAGAAAGTTAGGTACATCTCCAATTTTAAAGTTGAGAATCTATTTTATACTCTGCTCTGAACACATCGACTTCACTTCCAGAAGAGAGCCACTTTCCCAACCCCCGCTGAGTGTTGAAACTCCCTCGACTAAAAAGTTATTGTCCTTACATTAGTTAAAAAGTTACTCAACGTCACGTCATGATCTAATGTATGTGCATATACTTATCACGTAATTTAAGCAAATTAGAAGACCGACTTCTTAAGTGAAAAGGAGCCGTCTTTTAATGTACCTAAAAGTTTCTTTGAAAAGTATTCAAGCAAAGCCAAAGCTTTTGAATCACTAGCCATACAGGTACCTAAGTAAAATGTTACTCGCGGGCAATCCGGTAGGAAATACTCCGCTTGTTAATTCAGGAGAGAGAAACTGAATCTCACCCGGAACCATGAATAATATCACTAATTTGATCGCACGCGCCGTATCGCGGCGTACATGCCTCCATTTGGCTCACATTTAATTATAAAATTTTCTCCTGACTTTTACTTTCGTGTTTTGGTTTGCTAGTTGATATTGGTATTTCAGAAAACGCTGTAAAGCTATCGTTGTAATTTGTTTTTGCGGCTATAAGTTTTCGTGAAATGACTACGACACGGATTTGTCGAATCTTTTGAGCTAAGTATGTTATGTTCATTGTATACAGCGCGCTTAAGATTACAGAATTTGCTTGGAAATAAACATATTATACCTATCGACTGTACGAACAAAGGGCATTAAGCCAAGCAGTCATCAAAACATCAACAGTGACAAAATCAACTAGGTGTTCAGTACAGGAAACAGATTGATTAACTAATCGTTTAAATATAGCTATACTTAACAATACATTCTGACTGAACAGTCATTAGTCCGAAAGTCAAAAAGCCTTTAGAGCGATCGTTAGGCCATCTCTCTGTATCAGAAGGCAAAGGACATAATAAAAACAAAGGCGTGTTGGATCAAAACCTGTGACCCACCCATGGGCCTATGTAAATATTCATTTGCATGTCAAGAGATGCTTATTTCAGAAGATAAAGGTTGTTAAAAACAGCTTACATTTTATTTTGTTCTGTTGAAATGCTTGTTGCTCTTGAGTAAAAGCAAGACGGGCAAGAGTGCCGGGTCGTCCCTGTGCACGCTCTAATGGCTCCTTTAATCACTCGATGTGGACTGTACTGTGTAATCATTTCGTATAATTTGACTTAGATCCCCCTTTTATCTTCATAACTCTGGGTGCTTGAGTTACTATATACTAATTTAAACGGAAAGGGCGGCAAATAAATTATTTAAAACTTAATAAGAAGGTTAAAATTAATCGTTTAACAATCATCTGTAAAATTATGTAGGTGAGTATAAATTGAGAAACTTTTAAATGCTTACTTGTGCAGTTAAATAACCTATTTTTATTTATTTTACGTGACGTGCCCTAACAAATATTTCTTTAGCAACCGAAGTACACCGTTCTAATTTGAATTGCGCCTAAATACTCGTTCGTTAACAATCGGTGTCGAAAAACTTTAGGTCAGTGGTATCCAGCGCTCTCGGTCCGACGTTGCGCGGTGCACCCCGTTGTATGATTAATTTATTGTCCGCCACTTCCATTGTGGGAAAAATTGCCGTATTGTACATACATACATACATACATATTCTCACGCCTGTATTCCCAAGAGGGGTAGGCAGAGCCCATGAATTGAAAAATCCAGTGCCACGTTTAGCAACTTCAGGGCAACCAGATGGTCAAACGTGATACTGCAGTGACAGGTTGCTAGCCCATCGCCCACAATACACTAACCCTTTCCCAGAGTCGACTCTTACGACACCCACGGGAAGAAAGGGGGAGGTGCTATTCTAACCCGGCACCACACGGGACTATTGTATCCCGTATATATCACATTTTTTTTGTTTAATGTCAAGAAAAGATAATCTAGGCGATTTGAGAACTGGTTGTCGCGTTAAGATTATTCGGAAGAACAAATCAAGTACATTAAACGTAAGTTTTTATACGTCAAGTCGCAAACTCAAAAGACGATTGATAATTACGTAACAGCTTAAGGCAAGAGTGTCTCTTATTAGGTAGAGACTGAATATATGTATGTATGTATAATAGCATTGTGGATTAAGAGCCGTAAAAAGAATATTACTATTGAGAGTCTGTTAGAAGGCCGACGCCGAAGGACTCGAGTTTGTAATTACTTTACTGCCCGAGATACACACTGATTTTCATCACATTTGGGAGGAAAAAACAAACCTTGCAGAAATGCACGACGTCACACCACCGCGCCGCGCCGTTCCTCTTGTGTTAGATGCGTTGTCAGAGCGTTTGATTGAATGTCGAATTGTATATGACAGACAAGAACAGTCTTTCTTACAGAATTCGAATAATGATACAGCCAGATTCTGGCAAAAAGATTCGAACAAATATTGGAAAACGCGTTAATAACATTGATGGCGTTAAATATGAACGTTGACGAGTAAGTGTGATGAAAAAGTATGTCATCTGGTCACACGAACGTCTTCAATACTGACGTACTAGACAAAATATTGTCAACTGTACTCAAATTAAAAATTAATCCATCAAAAATAATGACCCACTAACGACGAATGAAAGTAATCAAGCGCGCGACTCGATTCCCGCCACGCCGTAATAAACATACTGTTTGATTCACGTTGCACACACCCATTGTGTATTTATTTGCATTGGTTCTTGGTTTGGTTAGCCTGCTTGCTTAGCTTGTTGCTTGCTGCTGCGTAGCGTAATTACTGGCAAGCAACTGTATTGTAAGTATTGTATGACTCTTTATTGCACGTAAAACAGTTACTAAAAAACAAGTTATAGGATAACAGCCTTATGTACAAAGGCGAACCTATTCCCGAGGGGATCACTGCCAGTTAACTGTTGTGCCAGGCTAATAATAACGTTAGTTTCATGTACCTCTCAAAGCCGAGTCGTGTGCAAGAGACCCTGCAGCGCACATGAGGAAGTATCAAATCCTATCAGTTCCGCTGTCCTGTAACAACTAGGTCGAAAAATCCTAAACTGAAACTAAATTTCAAATGGAAGAAAACTCTCTTTCAACATCTTGCTGAGACACCAAAGTTTGGGTTCATCGGAAACTTCCCTCAAACTCGACTCTACTAGATTACTTTTATTTTTTCTTTCCGGATATGGAAACAATAAATAAAGAAATAATAAAAGTAACAGGACGATCAACAACAGATGTCACAAAAAACCCAAGATAGGTACTTGGACAAAATCCTTTCGTGCGGTAGCTAAACTAGCGACCCTTTAAACTTAAAACCATGTTTTCACAATCTTGCTATTTAAACCAGGAAAAAAATATTTTTCCTCGCCACATAGTGTCTTTGAAGGTGATAATGATAAAATACAAAATTACTAATAATTTTTGGAAATCTAATATGTTTAAAGATTCAACATACATACATATTCTCACGCCTGTATTCCCAGAAGGAGTAGGCAGAGCACATGAATTCAAAAATCCAGTGCCACGTTTAGCAAATTCCGGGTAACCAGATGGTCAAACGTGATATTGTGGTGACAGGTTGCCAGCCCATCGCCCACAATACACCAACCCTTTCCCAGAGTCGACTCTTACGACACCCACGGGAAGAAAGGGGGAGATGCTATTCTAACCCGGCACCACTCTGGTAAGATTCAACATATAATAATTTATATCAGAAGTTCTGTCGGATATAACACGTCGTTTGTGGAACAAATCCTGTAAATCGTCCAAGGTTTGTGAGAAAAACTATATCTCAAGGCCTCTAAAAGGTTTATGTGTCAGCCGAATTGGGAACATCGTCTTATCTTCGCTCGTCATTGTAATCTCGTTCTGGCTGATCACGGCTTTCGTCGGGACCGCTGCGGTCTGCTGACATGAAAACCACCCCGTACTACATATTTAACCGTACGTAATCGGAAGTTTCAATCGGAATGAGTTCATGACTGGTGATGACTGATGATGAGTGATAGACATGACTGTACCAAAATGAAAAACGCTTTGTTTAAAATGTGAAAAAGCAAAGACTTCTATTTGGGCGTAACTCAAATTCGTAGCCAATTGCAGTATAGAAATGGTAACAAGCGTCCTGAAAAGCAGATTTTCATTTTGAGATAACTCTGGCTGAAAATTGTGATAAATTTGTGTCACGCGTTCACTTTCATTTCTCTCTTGTCAAAACGACAATGCGAATTTAAGTGGCCATTACGTATTTTATTGAAAAGATTTCGTTCTAATTTGCATTCTACACGTTTTCCGATCATTTCAAAGTGCTCCGGTGCTAATAATTGTAATTTTTTGTTCGATAAATTAAAACAATAAAATGATAAAATATACAAAGGTTCCTTAATTACAGTTAAAAGTTAATTGTTTTAATGTAATTGTTACTAATTTGTTAGCACCTTATATAACTTACTTCCGTTTTTAACTAATTCTTACAGAAAATTATTGGTAAAATCAAACCTTCTAGCTTGACAGGTACCGTCAGCTCAACTTTATGAATTTGATATTAATCAGTGGTAACCTCTTCAGACAATATCCATTAATCCGTGATCTATCGGAATTTACCAAGGAAGAATGTATATGTTATGGAAGTGTCACTGATGGCAAACACTTCGTAATAAACGAGTGTTTAGCTAAACGATCCATGTGAGGATTTCTAAAGCTATTATTACAGGTACTGATGTAAATATCACAATGTAAGTAGGTTAGATACAAGAGCTTTTATTTCCCATAGCTTGCGTTTTTCAGTAAAATGCCTGTGGCAGAACGGACGGACGAGACAAAACTAATGATTGAAATTTTGCCATTCTGGCTGCTAAGGCACTCTAGCATTATGAGCATAAAAAATAATACCCTTATTTCTTCGCCACTCGGGTAAAAAGGACATAGGTATAGCCTTTAAATATCCGTTCAACTAGCACATCATGATTATCGCTTGT
Organism: Adoxophyes honmai; assembly: GCA_005406045.1. NCBI lineage: Eukaryota > Metazoa > Arthropoda > Insecta > Lepidoptera > Tortricidae > Adoxophyes > Adoxophyes honmai. Next base: position 134,389 of record BHDV01065357.1, read on the forward strand.
TGTTATAAATATAGTTAGCATGAGAGGGGCGTATGTTTTATGTCGGTGATTAACGTGACCGTGCTAACCATTTTGGGCATTATAACTGTTTATATATTAATATTTTGTACATATTATGACTTTAATGGACATTTAGCAACGTATATTGTGGTTTTAATTTTTATCTTGTACCTGCATCTACTACTCCACTGTCTGTATAAGATCCTAACCTATATCTCACCCCGGCATTATCATGCCCCGGAGAAAAAATTGTGGGCCGAAGAGTACAACACCACAGTCCATGTTTACGACAATGTTCAAAAAAGGCACTAAGTTTAATAAGTCGATCATAAAGTCTTTGTCAGAATTATATAGAACAATAAATAAATAATAATAATTCACTAAGTTCACATGGTAAGAAAATAAAGGGTTCACTAAATATAAAAATAGACAGAAGTTAAAACTTAACATATCTGTATAAACATGAGCAAACTCTTGACCACGATCGCTATAACGCGGCCGAAACGTCGAGGTAATCAAAATAATGTTAAAACGTGATTAGGTCCCGCGTAGTTTTATATACCTATTTAAACGTTCCGTACATAGCTTACTATGATCGGCAATGACGATTAATCGACCTATTAATCGGCATATTGAGTTTCCCACTATGTTACCACATTTTTTATTTTATTTTAGGGTTATGGCTTTAAACGTTTAGAATCGACCAGTTTAAAAAGAACCTTCATATTCCACTTACTCCTTATATGTCAAAGTTCTTTAGTTTTTACGCTGAGCGTCACGGAAAGCGAGTGTTGATGTGATGAGTGAGGTAGGTATTGATTCAACAGACAACATGAACCCACGTCAAAATTTTGTAAATATAGTCATGTCCAATAAAAACAGAATTATTAATTCAGTAGATACATGATTGACATTTCAATTGGAGTTATTCCCAATGTACAACACGAGCCTGCTAAAATCAATACATCAGGCAACCCATACTATGCAGCATTAATTTTACAATGAAACCCGAATACGAGTCCACTATTCTTCACTATTTATTCTCAATGTACTTGGAAGTTATAGCAAAATCAATACGCTTTTAGTAACTCTAA
>BHDV01065357.1:154013-196936 GCA_005406045.1 Adoxophyes honmai
GCATTCGGACCCCGCGCCCGACACTCTCGGGGATGCTTCTATTCGACTCAATGACGAGGCCTTGACGGATTGTCCCCGAACGGTGGATGGCGATCCTCTCGCCGGTAAATGATGGGAGTAACGTAATTTGCTATGGCGAAACGTGGTGCCGCTTTATCACTTTCCTTCAGGTGACGATTAAATAAGGTTCAATATTAAATCACTAGTACAACTTGAGAAAAGTATTTACGTTCACTTAATTGCACTTAGGACGGCGAATTAACCAACTTTGTTTATACCATAGAGTTTGATCAAAAGTTAATAATTAGAATTTCATATCCACAACAACAATGTCCGTAAAGAGAAGGTCAATCCACACACATATTTTCGTGGTTACTGTCATCGCACATTTCATGACTTTCGATCCGTAGCTGTAGCTGGCTCAAAGCTTACTGTAACAATGTGAAGAAAGTAAAAAAACGTCAATCGAGTAGCGCTGCCGAACATGGCCTGAGTGGCCCGTATTCGACTAGTAGTGACCTTTATGCCGCGGAGCGGTGACAAGTTTTGTTAATGGGGGGTTACCAAACAACAAAATCGTATAGATACTACTTAAGTTTCATACATAAAATTGTTGGAGTGAAGTGAGCAAAGGTCGACGTATTGGATAGGAGTGAAGTACGGCCAAGCGGCCGCGGGCGGGGCGGCGATCGATGCGGCGCGCGGCGGCGGGCCCGAGCGGCCTCGCGCTGGGGCGCCCGCCCGCGCCATTTAATGCCTTCACTTTCATTATTCTGATACTTACTAAACCATGATGTCGGTATGTTGCCATGGTATTTCTTGCGCCATTACTGGATATTTCGAGTACCTACTCATTATTTTGATATATAAAAATAAAACCGCGTTTTCAAGTAGGTAGGTATAATAAATACAAGTTATTCCCTATGAACTTTGATATTTATAAGGTTAATGCCTAATGAGTAATGAGATTGGGACTGAAAAGTAACATTATTACGTAAGTCTTGTAACTATTGACGTCCATGGCGTTTTTATAATTTTTTGTCAATTTTGATAGAGCTGGATAACTGTTTTTACAATCATCAGTTCTTAGAACACACTGTCATACGACTCATAGGGTACATCTCGCATACATGCCGAGTGCGGATATGGCAGCGGAGATTGGCAGACGTAATCTGTAATATAGACATTTGCTAATTAATATTATCATTTTCCTCCGTCATTGTGACATTCGTCGTGTGACAGATCGATTGCAGCTATTGATATCGCGCTTCCACCTCAGTGGGTCTTCGGGAGGCGTCATTTGTGCTGATTGACTGTCGCAGCTCTAATTAGATCTTGGTAGGTATTCGGCCGTGGTCGCCGCCGTTTAGCACCTGGTGATAGGTATTCGGAGGTACACAATATGGTGGCCGGAAATTGAACATAAATATTTTAACTAGTGATCTGGTAAACGTCTCTGAAAACGTTTGTTAAGAATTTTTCCCGGAATTTTCGTGCAAAAAAATCTGAAAATATTGGCCAGATTTTTGTACTTCAGCCCTTAGTCAACGTAAGGTGGGTATAACACAGGGCGCACTGACCTGAAAATTTTCAGGAAATATTTTACACAGGTTTTCAGACGCGTGTACCCGACCACTCGATAAAATATTTACGATCAATTTCCTGCCACCCTGTATTAGTGAAGGATATCAACTGGCGACTGGTTGAAATCTTCGTTGTCCGTTAAAATTCTTTGCGCCAATCTTCTGAAATTTTTCTTCTAAAAGTCGTCTCACATCGTTAAGATTCATGCTGAAGTTAAACTTCCTGACATGGCCCTTGACCTGTGCCCAAATGTTTTCTATAGGGTTGAAATCAGGATGGTATGGGGGAAGTCTCAACACCTTGTGTCCGTGCGATTCCATTATGCTGTCCCAGGAATATTGAACGTATTCATGTTTGCGCCGTTTAATTACTTCATACAATTCTGGTTTCAACGATTTCGGATTAAAATCAATATTTCTGTTTGTCAGCCATTCTTGCATCTGCCTTTTGGTAGAATTGGAGTTTGGAGCTTTTTCTACTAAAGTGTTGTGATAGCTGGCGTTATCAACGACAAAAACCGAATTTGGTTGCAAATTAGGAATGACTTGGGTAGTTATCCATTTTTCGAAGTTATCTCTGTTCATTTCATTATGGTAATCTCCGGTATTTTTAGAAGATTTGTAAATTAATAAAGCGCCGGGGATAAAGCCATTAGCTCCTCCAGCATGAACCATTATCAGTCTTTGACCCTTGGATATATGTTTTTTTATACCCTTGCCACTCTTGTCAGACCAGGCACGCTCCTGCGTATGCGTCGCATGCACGTAAGATTCGTCTGCATATACAATGTCCCTGCCATCTTGCCTGTATCTACTTATTACTCTAAGATATTTTATTCTTAGTAGCCTCACTTCATCTTTTGCGGCTAGTAATTTTCTATTTGTTTCTACTTTTCTGAATTTAAAACCCAACTCCCGCATAATGTTTCTGAGGGTTATCCTGCCGCCACTAAAATTTATATCCTCCTTTAATGCAGTCATGAGTGATTTTCTGATTTTACAGTAACCACTTGTTTTTCAACAACATGAAAGTCATATATTTTTCTTCGAATTCTTTGTTAGTGGAAATCATCCAGTCGCAAGCGGTGAGTTTTCTTAAAACGTCCTTTTTTTGGCGAACTGAACGTAGGCCCTGTGCTTGTTGAAGCGCCTGCTGATGATTTGTGCTCTTTCAAAATATTAGAAAACGATTTTGTAGAAATACCGGTGGCTTCCGATGTTCTTTTAAAAATTTGTCCAAAGTAGTCTTTATTAAAAACTTGAGCCTTGATTTTTTGTGCCTCTTGTTCCATATACCGGTGAACATTGAAAATTATTTCCCTCGCTTGACTGTTTAAAGGTCGTCCTCTTTTTAATGAAGTCATAATAAATACTTTTAATTGGCACGACGTGTAACGAGAGCGAAAAATTACGTGAGCTGAACTGATGAACAAGATAGCACCCGACACATCATACGGGCGGCTGCCATGTTGACGTGACATCTATTAATGAATAATCAAAAAACAAAGTCTAATTTATCATTATATATTTTTTTTGTAAAACTGTAAGCTAAGTAAAACCGTTTAATAATAAACTGTACTGACGTTTTGTTTTAGTATGATGGTAATGATCTGCCATGCAAAGTCCATAGAAAAGGTTCTTTGTTCCTAGTTGCGCGAGCCTGGACATCTGTCATGAATCATCTGTCTGAGACATCAATCAATAACCAATCAAAACTCGAGTGTTCAGCGCGCGAAAAAATCTTTTTTATCATTGGTAGATCGAAGTTTCCCGCGTCACAAAACTCGTCTACAGCGCAGGTATATCCAGAGGCATTCCTAGTTCGGTAATTCTGTAATTGTTTATCGAGTCTTGTAAAGATCGTAAATTGCGATAAATAAATAAAGAAACAGTTCTTCTTCGTCTTGGCAGTGTCATGTTTTTATAACTTTCATCTTACTGATTTACCTATGGTCAATTTTTTATATATACTTACATAAAACACCAAAAAACCTTTAATACCAAAGGGGGTAGGTACAGCTTACGAACAAATACTGGTCTAATTTTCGTTTCGAGCCGCCTGAGCAGTTTTAGGTTTAATTTAGGTACTAAAGATAAAATTGGTACCTACCTACTTTTAGCGACTGCTTGCTAGCCCTCCGCCCACAACACGTTACCGTTATAATGGCGGGAACCCTTGCAATATTTAGTACCTGTACATATTTAGTACATATTCGCTACCTTCTAATCACCTAGATACGTATTGTAAAAACCGGTTCCGTAGCTAGCTAAATGTCATTTTGCGGTTGACTCCACACATTTTGTTCAGACGACTGTAACTACATAAGTTGGTCGAGTTGTATAAAATTAACTATCCATGATACCGAGTCCGCTATAACTTTAATTGAAAGTTCTTACTTTGAGGTAGCCCCCCCCCCCACCGGGTTTGATCGACGTAGCTTCAAAGCATTTATTGTTGCATTTTTTAGACCTTTTCACACGTCGGGGGTTAGTCCAATTTATTTTTTACGACGCTTAAAGCATTTACAAGTATTTTGCAAAGGCGAAGCTGATACAGAAATACATGAATACAAAGAAAATGAATATATTGAAAGTAACAGTAGTATATGTATTTTATAATGAATCCAAAAGCCAAGAAAGAGCAGATGATATAAATGTATGGAAACAAGAGGATAGTTTGACTGAAGTGGATTCTAGTGATAGATTAGAATATAGTAAAGTAGTGATACAGGCTAAAGAAGAAGCGACAAAATCTATAAATCTGAAATGGTTATCTGACAATATAAGCAAAGAGAAGAAGGGCGCTCGTGAGTGCTAACGTTCCAGCCGCACTAGAACCACAGATCGTGCGTGGAGACGGCAAGCGCCCTGATGGGATGTCATTGATCCCGTGGCGGATGGGCAGGGCAGTAGTGTGGGACGCTACTTGCGCCGACACACTTGCCTCGTCCTACTTGCCTGCGACATGTCAGTTGTCAGCGAGCTGGTGCAGCGGCGGACGCCCGGGAACGGCTGAAGGTTAGGAAATACGAGTGTCTGGACACCCAATACGAATTCGTTGCATTTGGTGTCGAGACGCTCGGACCGTGGGGAAAGAGTGCTCGTGGGTTCCACACAACATTGGGGAAGCGCTTGAGGGAAGCAACAGGAGACCCTCGCGCAGGCAGCTTCCTCGCTCAAAGGCTAGCTATAGCCATTCAACGCGGGAATGCTGCCTGTGTGATGGGAACCCTACCCAAGAGGCCAATTTTAGATTTCATTGTTTAGTTTTAGTTAAGGCGAGGTTCTACTAGATTTGTACCCCGCGTCCCTCTCGCGCAAAAGAAGGCGAAGGCGGGGTAGCGGGCGACGCGGCAGGTTGTCAATACGTTGGGCACGCGGTCAAGTTTTAGAATAAATATGAATTTAAAAAATAAACAACATCGATTGAAAACTATAATTTAGCAGATTCTCTGTAGTACTTAAAGATAAATATTTCCATATAAAAATTATGTAGAAATTAAAAAGAATAAACACCAATTAATGGGTTTTAGTTTTTATTTTTGCCTGTTTTCGAGAATTTATATGATCGAGGAAAGTACATCCTATCGTGTAACCAATTAGCACGTTCCTTAGGCAATATCTTTACGTGTAACATATATTTTTTACATATACTTTGTTACTTCAGCAAAGAGAAGTTAATACAAGATCTGAGCGCTGACAGCGACGACTATACTAATTTATACTATCTTCCTCTACTTATAGACACAATTATAAGATTGATTAGCTGGCTTCCCCTTTGGTCAAACGTTATGAATAACGTTTATAACAGCAATAATAGTACTCCAACATCTTCAAATGTAGAGGCTTATTTTAAAAAGGGTAATAATAAAACATTGATGTCTGACGGAAAAACAAAATTATACAGAGATCTAGATAGAGTAGATGATTTTATTACGCAACATGAACAATACATTTCGGGAGAAACGAAATTGTAATTTTGTAATATGATAGAACCAAAGATTTTAACTACCACATTAAAAAATAAAAAATCAACCCTTCCCAAGACAAAGACTTATGGAAACGATGACTCTGTGTTAGTCGATAGGCCTACATTAATTGAAAATTGGAGGAACAAAGCTACAGGAATCCCAAAAAAAAACGAAATAAGAAACCCATGAAAAAAGTCCCGGTCTTACTAAACGGATCTCTTGTCAATGCTAAGAAGAACGCAATTTCGAATAACACAGTGCTTTTGATTTCTTAACACAATCAATTGCAATAGCATATACGGATGGTCTGCTTAGTGATGCTGATCTAAAGACTGATGATGACAGTTTTAAGTTGATAAAAAGTATTGCCAATAATGAACCGAAAAATGAAATCAACAAAAATCGAAATGATATATAAAGAATAATTTTGAAACTATTACTGTTGGTCCCAGTGCACAAATACGATGTGATTGTAATATCTCATATATCGTTGAACATGTTTTATGTAACAAGTTATATAGCGCTGATGAAACCAAATCCTGCACAAATAGTGAATGCCCTAAAACTACCGTGAGACTCACTCATAGTGAAAAAATAACGAATTACTCACGTTGTTTATACCGAGATTAGCTCGACATGTTTCGGATCAATCCGTGATCCATCATCTGGAGCTACGCGCCACGGCAGCGGACAGACGCGCACTGCGTGCAGCTGCTCTTTCCGCGCGACTACTAGGCACAGCTGACAGCAGTTCACAACTACCCACATTTTCGCTCACACATTCACTATTATTGTCAAAAGACCGAAGAAGTCGTGAACTGTGTCACGTGAAGGGTGTGTTGGAAAGTAATGGATACAATTGGAGGCAGTGCAACCGTGTTGTGAACGTGTCAGCTCGTCGGCGGCCAGCGGGGGTTGAGAGGCTTCCAGTGTACATGCCGTTTATAAAAGGGGTAACGGATAAAATCGGTCACTTGTTACGCCGGAGGTATTGCATCAAGGCGATTTTCCGCCCTCATACACAACTTAGGCAGTTGGTGCGTTCACCGAAAGACAGGGAGCCCCTAAACGGTCCTGGGGTGTATATGATTCCTTGTTCCTGTGGCAAGAACTATATCGGCGAGACTGGTCGGAATGTGTCCACAAGGTTGTCAGAGCACATTCGTAGTGTGAGAAAACAGGATGATAGGGGATCGGCAGTGGCTGAACATTCGATGAATTCCGACTCGACTCACTATATAAGGTTTGACAAAACATCTGTACTGGCGCGGGAAAGGTTTTTCATTCCGCGAAAAGTGCGTGAGGCCATTGAAATCAGTCGGCATCCGAATTTCAATCGGGATAGTGGATGGTCGGTTCCCCCGAACTGGAAAACTGTTCTTAATACTCGTACTACGTCAGTGGTCGGTGTGAACGAGCCTTTAGAGACTGATGTTGTTAGTGTTGTGTGCTACCCGTCTTTTGACAATAATAGTGAATGTGTGAGCGAAAATGTGGGTAGTTGTGAACTGCTGTCAGCTGTGCCTAGTAGTCGCGCGGAAAGAGCAGCTGCACGCAGTGCGCGTCTGTCCGCTGCCGTGGCGCGTAGCTCCAGATGATGGATCACGGATTGATCCGAAACATGTCGAGCTAATCTCGGTATAAACAACGTGAGTAATTCGTTATTTTTTCACTATTAGTGAATGCCCTGTTCAAAATTATAAATTGACGTTGTCCATTTTTACTACTTAATTTGACATACATACATATTCTCACGACTGTATTCCCAAGAGGGGTAAGCAGAGCACATGCATTCAAAAACCCACTTAATTTGAATACATATGTTATAAAACAGCAAAGGAATATGCGCACTCGGGGAGTCTGCCCAGTCTATGTAAAACGTAGGGCGCAATGGCCTGAAAAGCGATGAAACATTTGTCTCCCACAAGGTCAGTACTAAACATTTTCAGGAAATACTTTACAGGGGTTTTCAAATTTTCGGCCATCTGTATATTTAGACAATCGTGTTGGTTCGTTTTGACACGAAAAATATTATAAGTAAATCTTTGTTGAACAAAGAAAAAAAAATAAAAATTTTTTTGTTATAATTTATTTTGATTATGGCCAATAATACCAATACCAATAATTTATTAGTAACTTTTGTTTATAATTAATTTATTTATTTTGTAATTCTTTTTCTCTGCTCTGAAAAAATTACTTTCTGCCAAGTTTTTGCGGCGCATTATTCTTGGCAATGATGGTCTTTCCGAAGCGCTGGTAGACTCAAAAATGACGTGTAAAAGTGCTCTTAGGAGACTATTTGCATAAATAAAGTTTTGAATCAAGTTCTAATGGAGGAATTAATTCCTTTCCATGTTACTTCGTAGTCACTTTCGATTAAGGTTGTTTCCGCTGTACCGAAGATAGGTATTTAATTACATTTCAGTAAGGGCTTTATTCGACGTGGACCAAAAGCGGCGAGGCGTCCTTTTTGATAAAAGGTATCACATTTAATTTAAGTGATGCCCTTATCGGCAATCATTGATAGGTGCTCGTTCTATTAAATCGCGGAACATCGATGGAGGTCCCGATTTAACAGTAGGTAGGTATATTTACAACTCAATTATCGCTAACGTATCTGATGTCGATGTTTCATTTACGTCATTCATATGTATAATAGGACGTCGTCTGACAATGTAATTTATTATCAATTTATCAATATTTATTTGACCTACTAGAACAGCGGCTGGTCAACGTTTCAATGTCTTGCAACATTTTTTTTCTTTTGATGTATATTTGTCTGAGGCAGACTAAATGAAACAAAGATTTCATTCATAGGCATAAATGCAGTTTGATAGTAAAAATACAGTGAAAACATCATAAGATGAAGTAGATAGTAGGTAGTTATAATATAAAACTACCGTGGACACGACCAAGCTTACCTACATGATAGCAAGAAACAATCAACTTATAAGCATCGAAAAATTTGTAAAGGTGGGTCCAAATTAGTAACATTTCGCCGGACCGAACACCGTGACGTCGCCGCGGACTTGTTACGTATAGTGTGGACGGGTAGAAGTTTGCATCGCATCGGACGCTGGTGGTAGCTCCGTGACCGTGACAAAGCTCGATGTCTATAACGATAGTGTGGACGGCATTTGTTACACGTACAAATGTTACGATAGTCCTCTACAACCGATGAATGCCATACATGCGAGGGGCGGGGGAGCGGGTGTTGTCTTGTCAAGACTTGCATTCGCCCGATCCATCAATCCCGTGTAGGTACCAGCTCGATGACACGCATGCTTGTACGCGTGACAAAAATCGCAGTGTGGTCCTTTCCCGCACACCGTGACAGTACCGAACATCCTTTGAAAAAAACCCACTTTAGATGGATCGGCCCGTACCCAGTGTCATTTGCCCGTAACAAAACCAAAACATCGTCCACATTTATCACAACCACATTGTGGGAGTACGTACAATGTTTGGGTGTACGGACTTTTTGTTTCGGAGAATTGAACGTATAACTGATCGTAACATTTGTACGCGTAACAAATTTCGTCCACACTATCGATACAAACTCCCGGCTCTGTCACGGTCACGGTGTTCGGTCCGGCGAAATGTCACTAATTTGGACCCGCCTTAACAGTGTCAAAGAACTAGGTAGGTACCTGAGAAGCCTCTCAACAACCTTGTCAGTAACTCTCGGTCTAGCTGCCTGTAGTTGTTCACGATAGATGGCAGTTGCTTTGACAAGGAAACATATGCTTTATACTATGTATGAAGAGGTACTAAGGTGTAGTAGTGCTGCCAATTTAGCGACTTTGTTGCTAGATCTAACGAAATTTCGTTTTCTGCAGTAGCTTAAATTATGTGTCTAGCGACAAAAAAATACAGTAACTATGTTAACTACTTCTAGAGTTTATATTTAAAAAAAGTAGGGAAGTACTGTAGTTTCCTTCATAAAATATGGCAAGATCCCAACCCAGTAATTTATCTTCTTTATATTAGGAACTGCGTTCCTAAATCCACATGTAGTAGCTTTTGAATGAGACAGATTTTGTCAGAGTACTAATAGACTAGACACCTATTTATCTCATTCCGCCACAAATTCTTATGCTCAAGCCGGGATACCTCCAATGCTGTTCTTGTGTACAGTGGAATCCTGCCGGGATTGTAATACCTATTGCCGGGATTCCACTGAACACAAGAACAGTATTTGATTGAGTATTCATTCGTTGATGGAGTTTATTGAGCTCTCTAACTGTATAAGATTTGCGGTTATTTATTAAATTTGTTGTAAGTTTCGTAAACCCAAAGTGACATAGAATAAGGAGTCAGCAATTGATCATAAACACCCAGGCCACTTTTGATTCCATGTACATTTACATTTTTGAATACTGTTCTTGGTACCTATTCTGTTTATATTTGTAGATAAGTCACCTCTTTCTTGCAGGACCTCATAACCAATTTCCCAAAAATATACTGATTTTACAACTGCAAATTCTCTTTAACTCAGTTAATAATGACAAAGAGGCATGTTACTTCAACATAATAACGTTCTATATATGTCATTTAGAAATTAAAGCATATTGCTTCCAGAGAATGAAACCGCTGACAAAAGTTTTACTTTGCTACGAGTAAACGCCAAAGAGACTTTCGCCGGTCATAACGTCAGCGCAGAACAATTTGCTCACGCTGAACAAATGATGCAACGGGCTGTTGCTCAAGCTGTCGCGCGCTGGCAAGCTGGCGGGTGACACCGATGTTGCCAACGTTCCCCTGCTATGCTGGTGACCAAATTTTAAATACCAAGCCGCCATGTCATGGAATGGGTCTACTATAAAAAATAACATCTGCAATAGAAAACTATTTAAATTGGCAAGAGGCTGAGCTGTTACTTTTTACCATAGGGCGGTGCAATTTTTTTTCTGAATCACTTTCTTGCTTGGGTTCGGTAAAACAACGTGATACAAAAAAAAAACAGGGCAAAGACTCCAAACAGATAGACTTAAATGATGCTAGTAAATTGGCTCAACATAGACGAGATTTTGTTGCCGTTGGGTGACCGGCTTTAGAATTAACCCAAACCATTTCATCCCGTGGTTGCAGTAGGAGCCTGCTGAGGGAATAAACCGAGAGATGGGCAGCAGCGTCTTCCGGAGTCCTACAAAAAAAACTGCTCTCCGGAAAAGATCTAGCTACTCATCCCCACGTGCGACCAGAGCCGGTCGCGCGGGCTACCTACTGATATACTTCTGTTGGCGCAAGCAATCAAAAACATAATTACACACAAAGAAGGTTGTATGTTTTGTTACAGGGCTAGCTCGCAGCGCTGAAGATTAAAAAGAAAACAAATGAATTTCGGTTCCTATCAATTCGACCCGTGCTTCGAGTTAACATTACGAAATAATAATATGTTTTATTTAAATTATCAGTTTATACTTTACTATAGTAAAAGAAACGTCCAGATGAGAAAAAATCAGTTTGATTGCATAAGCATTCAACTGCTTTTGTAAAAGATGACGTACTATGGCATCGGCGCAACAGCTTTTAATTTAAGGAAGTATATTGGTCATCTGATCCTGGATTCAGAGTTGAAGAAGTAGCAGAAGTTATATTATATGTCTGTAAAAAGATTAAAAAAACTCTCCAGCGTTTGCATCTACCTGTAAATGACAACACAACAACTAGCGAAAAGCCCGAACTTTGACAAACTGCGCCCAGTGCTGGATTTGATTGTGCGTGCTTATATGACAAATGCTAAAGATTCGTCATCCCAAAGCATTAACGATTCAATGATTATTTTCAAAGGCCGATCATCTATAAAACAATGTGTGGGTTAATAAAAACGGGCTACAAAGTATGGTGCCGAATGCCGATGTGATAGCAATACCGGATATCTGCATGAATTCTATATCTAGACAGTTAAATCTGAATCTGGTAATGAGGCAGGACTGGGGCACAATGTTGTGAGACCTCTGACTGAATATCATAGTAAGTATATAGTAACATTTGTTTTTTTTTTGTGGTTACGAGATAATGCAATATATTTACAACCACAAATTAAGAATACCAGCAAGATGGTACAAGGAAAGTGATTGATTGCCCTGTAGCTATAAAATACTAATACATGGTGCTCGTGAGCATTGCGAGAGATTTCAACCACGAATTCCAGAGGCTATAAGAAGTAATAAATGTTATATGAACTTAGGTCGAAACACGATTTTTTTTTTAATAATTGCTAATGTCGTAACCACATATTATTTTGACAGAAGAAGGGAGAAATTGTGGCTCCGTATATTCTATTTTCTGCTGGATACAAATATAACGAAATAGTATTTGTTACATTGCCAGAATGTCAATGCAACAAAGCTATCAGATCTTGAATTCCGTGTACCTGTATCAAGGGGACTTATTAGTGAATTTACGAGTAGAAAAAGGGGATCGCTTGGTCTTGCCGATTAAATCTGCGAAAATAAAGGGTATGTCAGAAAACCGCCAAAAGGTTTTACACGATTTCCCTTATGCAACATACTAACGTTGGAGTCCACATGCCCATGGAAACGCCTACGTATAAACGCTACAGAATGTGTAGCACCAAAGAAAAAGGTCTAAAATAATGTGCGCACACTGTGAAGTTCCCCTGTGTATAACACCATGCTTCACTGCATTCCAAATGCAATAAGAATTATGTTTTGAGACCGAGACGCACCACACAGAGGGAATATGTTTAACACAGTTTTTTGTTATTTTTATAACTTCTAGGTTGACAAAATGTCGACGTTCGATTGATCACTGTCTTAGTCGATGGGACTTAATTGATTACTTGAATGTACAAACAATCTTTGTCAATATGTATAATAAAGTTTCGGGTTTATACTGGACAAGATCTAAATGGAACTAAATACAGAGGTAGTTCAATTAATTGACAGATGAAATTAAGAGAGTTTAATAAAGTTCTCTTTGTCACACTAGTCATGACCTTGACAGGCTCATATAGTATCAAGATGTGTGATTATAATAAAAATGATATTGTTTTAAATATTTTTTGTGTACCCTACTTCCATCAATTCAGGCAACACAACATAAAGGTACAGAGATATGGAGCGTCGGTCGTGTGCTATCGTGTATTAGGCTGGGAGGTCACATCTCACAAATTACACCCTTGAAAGAGTAGTAAACGGCTTCGGCAAGAAAAAAGTTTGTCAAAAGGCAATTTTATGTAGCAGTACTACCTAAGTCGAATAAAGATTTAGAATGGTTAGGAAATAATTTATTCGATTAGGATGACAAAACAAATATACACAAACCACACGACGATAGATCGTTGACGGAAATAACAAAGCTATGAAATCTATATTCATTTAATGTCATCATCTAATAAAATAGGTACCTATATCAGCCTTACAAATTGATCGTGTACTATTTTATCAATCGTGTCTATCATTATATCATGTTGAATACAGGGTGTCCCAAAAATGACAGGTCACGCTGACACTGCAGGGAGTTCGATCCAAGAGTTCGAACTATCGAACCATCCTAACATGACAAATCGGGGACATTGACGAGTGGCAAATAGTTATGGCGAGGGCAGACTACCAGGAAAAGCTCACTCATAAGGACGGCTTCGAACGGTGGACGACAACGAGGTGTTGGAAGAAATAAATACGGGCAGACCCAGGAACTTCAGTGCGAATTGTTGAAAGACGTAACTACCGGCATTTCCAAATCTTCGGCACAGGGAGTTTTGAAACAACACAAACATTATCACCCATACCATATTCAACGTGTTCAAACTCTTCTTCCGGAAGATTATGCCAAACGTGTGGATTTTTTGCCGCGCAATGATACAGAAATGGAGAGGAAATCCAATTTTGTTTTAATGAAGTTCTGTGGAGCGACGAGTCTGCTTGCAAAAGAGATATCTTCATAAAGTCCACAGCTGGCAATTAGAAAATCCGCATGAGAAAAAGGAACGGTCACAGTATCAATTCAAAATAAATTTATGGTCGGAAATTTGAACGGCCATAGGACCGATTGAGTTGCCGGCGATCTTAACGGACGAATACATACATACATACATACAGTCACGCCTCTTTCCCACAGGGGTAGGCAGAGACCACTTTGTTCCACTTGCTACGATCCTGGCATACTTCTTTTGCTTCATCCACATTCATTAGTCTCTTCATACATGCTCGACGATTTCGGGTACTCTTGACCTGACCTGTTTCTAAAACGTCCGCGATTTGGTCACGGAACGTCCGTCTAGGTCTTCCCCTCCCAACACACCCATTCACACTTCCCGTATAAATCTGTTTTGTCAATCTTCTTTCATCCATCCTCTCTACATGACCAAACCAGCTAAGCATACTTCTTTCAATCCTTGTCACTATGTCTACTTTCACACCAGCTTGTTCCCTTAAATATCACACTATTTCTAATTCTGTCTTTCAATGAAATTATCTCCAATTACTGGAAAATAATGTGCCTACTTTGTTAGAAGACACGTCATTGGATTTGAGAATGAGGATGTGGTACCAAGCAAGATGGTTGGCCAGCACAATACGCGCGACTGGCCCGCCAGCACCTGGACGCCACGTTTCCAGATGGATTGGGCGATTGGGACCAATTTTATGGCCACCCCGGTCCCCAGACTAAAATCCAATGGTCTTATAAAATACGGAAAACTCGCGTTTTAAATCGAGTTTATGTCGACATGTTTCGTGGTAATTCGTAGCCCTTCAATATCCTGGGCTGAAATTTACTAGGCAACCCATATACCTACCCATATGTTTGTTGATATATAAAATTACATAAAAAATATGTTTCATCCATTAACAAGCTCTGTGAAGGTCATTGTAAGACGGGATCTTAGACTATTTGCACTATCGCGTTTTCATATTAGGTACTAGGTAGGTAAATACTTAATATTATTATGTTTTATGCGTGTAGGTAAACGCCAACTTACTGGAGAATTATTTTATTGTACGAAGTATTCAATGACAAATGTAACGCGAAATTGTTTTGGAGTCCTTTTACATA
This sequence comes from Adoxophyes honmai, assembly GCA_005406045.1. Classification (NCBI taxonomy): domain Eukaryota; kingdom Metazoa; phylum Arthropoda; class Insecta; order Lepidoptera; family Tortricidae; genus Adoxophyes; species Adoxophyes honmai. The sequence continues at coordinate 168,592 of BHDV01065357.1, forward strand.
TCCTCCGCTCTGTCTTATGACAACATCCGAATTTATTTATCATTACTATAACAACAGCTCGGTTTAAAGAAACAATGTACTGATCATTTCGGCTGGGGTCGTGGACGGCAGAAGATTAACTTTTTATCAGGATTAAATAATAAAAAGTTTAAAATTAATTAAAATGATTGAAAAGGAATACATTTTATCAGTTATTTTGGCATTTATCTTGTCCAACGCTATGGTGAGTTGCAATTTGTACATGTCTCTTTATTCCTTTTTTTGTTCTGAGTTCCCTGCACATAAATTTATATTTCTTATTTAGTTCAGTCAGACTTCGATATTTGTTTACGAGTATGTGTGAATTCGAATTTGAAATTCGTTATTATGTGTATAGATTAGTGTTGGTTCGTACACAATTACTAATCTGTGACATCTGAACGTAAGCGACAAATACCTATGACATAATGTCATTGTTCACGAGATTGATGTCAATTCCATCCAGTGATCGAGACGAGGACAGCCTTCCTTAGACAACAGAAGGAAATTGAGCGATACCTCACTCACCCGACAGCCTCCAAAGACGGCAAACAGCCGCTGTTTTTAGATCTGACAATTTTCTTCGACTCTCTCCTCATCTTACCAATGGGGAATAAGATCTCTCTTCGAGTGCATTATAGGAATGGAGGCCGCGGTAGTTTGTGTAACACCAACCCAGGCAAACAATCGCCGCTCGGGCATTTCTAACATGATTGATAATTTTGCTGTGGGAGAAACATAGGTCGAATCAAAGGGACCAAGCACTTCTCTAAAGCCTCAAAGGATGCGAATGTTTGAATGGCTAAAGACATTGCTCGCTAAATTTATATTGTCCAAGGAAAACCGTTCTCCTCTCGATCTCTGGATAACATTGACATCATTATTGTTAACAAATCATTTGATAAATTAGTTCTTAAGATAAAATAGCCGACAAGTTGAATCGAAAAACATTTGAAGCGTTTTTATTGGCTATCGACTATTATACCAGCACCCGGGCTTCTTTTAAAGGATGTTATAATATCATAGATATGTAACTTAACCATGACATTAGTTTCATTAAATAACAATCTCAGACGTCGTTAAGTTACAAACAAAATTTTAATTGCCAGTAATATGTTACCACAACATCCTTTAAAAATCCCGATGCTGGTAACACATAAAGCGCTTGTTCATTGTCTTAGATTTCATTGTTAATGTAGTTACTTAGGTACCAATAGTGTAGTAATATTACTATTAATGTATTAATCTTAAAAGGATTTCGTGCTAAATCTAATATATTTCAAATGGCAACCGTTTCCTAAATTTCAGGGTGCAGTTCCCGGAACATATTTTTGGAGACCTCGACTAGGCCTTGATCTTGGCCCTCCTACTACAGGTGCAACAATAGGGAATGGATGATTTTTTTAGATATGCTTGATTATTTTTCTAATGATAGGAATAACCTTCCTTAATCACGGGACAAAGTATTAGATTTTTCCGATGCGCGATGTATTTTATAAAAATAAAAACATTTTACCCGCCCCCGATGCGGTACCATTACGGCTGATAAGACATTTTTTATAAGCCTGTTTAATTTAAAAAAAAAACAGCTACTTTTATCTGTGGTACACAATGACGTTTGAAACTGACAGTGATGGATATGAAATGCCCCCCATTCATGATAGCTCCGGAACGTGGGCCAGACCCACATCCAAACGGAGCGACGCCGGTAGTTTTAGGACAACTGGATTTATACTTAATACTATAAAATACAATAATATTATAAAATTAAATGACGTTCTGTTTAATTTGACGTTAAAAAAACGTTTGCATATTTTCTAGCATTATTTTACGACAATTAACATATTTTAGGCTTAATTTTAGCATTGCGTTGGCAATACTGTTGAGAACTGAAGAGCCGGAGCGACGCCAGTCAACGGGCAAATCCAGTACTACCGGCGTCGCTCCATTTGGATGTGGGTCTCGCCCACGTCCCGGAGCTATCGTGAATGGGGTGAATATCCGTCAATGTCATTCGGAATGACATTGTGGATGTACCACAGATACAAACAGCTGTTTTTTTTTTAAAGAACCGGACTTGTGAAATATATCTTATCAGGCGTCAGTAGTCCAAAACGGGACTGGGTAAAATGTTTTTATTTTTATAAAATACATCGCGCATCGGAAAAATCTAATACTTTGTCCCGTGATTAAGGAAGGTTATTCCTATCATTAGAAAAATAATCAAGCATATCTAAAAAAATCATCCATTCCCTATTTCTTGAATTTTTATGTAAATTTTTTATATTAATAATTGTTATTGCCACGCATTTTAAAAAAGAAAAAATAGTTTTGGTATGTTCTGTCTCCAATCCTTTTGGATTGGTTTTTACATCTAAGTACAATGAAACGTGAAGTAGTCATGGTTTTGAGTATATGTATAACGTTTCGTGTGTTTTGTATACCCCATTTCGAAAAACAGGCGTGATGTATACATATGTATGCATGTAATATAAACACTGTTAAACGGTCAACTATCTAAATATATAAAATTCAAAGGTGACTGACTGACTGACTGACATAGTGCTAGTGATCTATCAACGCACAGCCCAAACTACTGGACGGATCGGACTGAAATTTGGCATGCAGGTAGATGTTATGACGTAAGCATCCGCTAAGAAAGGATTTTGATAAATTCCACCCCTAAGGGGACAAATAGGGGATGAAAAACCTATTCATACTAATACTTCTCAACGCGAGCGAAGCCGCTGGCAAAAGCTTGTTGTAAATAAAAATAACACTCAGTAAAATATTAGTCAACAGTCAAACATCTTTTTTTTTTAAGTTGGCAAAAGTAGCAATAACGTAACAAAGACGAGCATATAAAGTATACGCTAGTCGCTAAATAGACAGATTTTTGTTTTAGTAAGTAGGCAAAGACTCAGAATTTTGTAGCGTAAAGAAAAGCGGTTGAAATATTAATGTAGTTTCGCGACCTTACCCTTTTAGATATAATAATGCAACACCTTTGTAACTATAGCCATCTTTCAGAGTATCCGGTGCTGGAAGGGTACTTGCCTAACAAGGAAAACATTAAAGCCGGTGTGGCCGTGCTGCTGGATCCTTACAGCACGGGCATGACGATGATAGTTATCGCTTCCGGACTATCCACCGCCCCTGTAAATGACGACATCAATCCGTTGGCAGCCGAATTCTACATAAGCTCATATCAATGGCTTTTAAGATTTCTAAGCTTGTAAGTTTGAGAGAAGACAGTCAGCCGGCCCTTGTTTCGTTGAATGCTAGTTGTGCATAATCAACTGTTCATCAATCCCTTGTATTCTCCAATTTTTAAATAGTAACCGATTTGTTTCATCACAACCTATTTTCTCTAATTATATTTATCGTCAAGTAAATGGCACGTGAAATGTTAAGTGAGTAAAAATCAGGTCTTGGTCGGTTTCGTATCGATCGTGTTTTTAAATTTTACGTAAACCACGTTAAAACAAACCTTTAACAATTCCTATAATTTATTTATTTTAAAAGTATGCTGCAAAATGATAACTTTGTTTCAGTTGTTTTTTTTGTGCTTGTCCTTTGTTAGTCGATATGTGAATAAAAACTTGGTTGAAGCGATAAGGCCTTTTGAGGAAAGGGTCGATCTGAGGAACTGGCGTTTCATGGGAAGGGGCCGTTGAGAGAAATGGCCCTTAGTGGGAAGTGGCCGTTCAAAATACGTGGCCGTGGTCCGGATTCGATTTGACGAGAAAAATATTTGAATCATCAGACGAGACAATGATTTGACGAAACCAGGATCCGACTAAATAAAGATTGGGTTGGGTGAAAATCTTCACAAGTACGTGATAAAGCAATCTTAGTACGATTTAAGGACTGGTCAAACACTAGGGATTAGACAAAACTAGCATTTAACGAATTTGTAATCTTTTGAAGAAACAAGACACACAGAATTTGTAATCTGTCGAAACATGGATATAGTGCTTCCGTAAAATATCAGTTGTATGTTTTTTAGGCAACAGACATAACTGCATACTTATAAGATGCATATTTTTTGCTTTTCAAAAAATAATGTTTAATAGAGTTTGGTTTTTACAGAATTCCCGAATGGTCTGCCGGCAAAACAGGGCACTTTTGCGGAACACTTAAAACGTGGCGCCGACGGTGGCAGTTCTTGGACCGGGCGGTGCCCGACTGGCTGCGGGCCCTGACGCCCGTGTCGCAGGAGGCGTGGGCGGCCGAGGACCTAGAGAGAAAACGGTTTAAAGCTTACGCAGAATCTGCTTTCATGAAACACTTTAGATATCCGTCAAAAACTCATCATAACTTCGATTCATTTTGGTCTGAGGAAACTTCGGCTTTCCATATCCCCTCCTCGTCCTTATCAAGACCTTAAAACTAAGAGAGATACTTACCAAAATACCAACTACTTAGGTACTAGTCACGCAGAGCGGTTTCTATTTCGAAGCATTTTGTTATTACATTACTTTACTACGTAAAGCGGCGTGAGTAAGAATTAAACTGACATTCAAACCTTTTTGCAATTTTATTTTATCATTAACTTAATTTTATGAAATGTCCCGGGGTTGTAGCTGACGCCCTCATGTAGGTTTTGAGTATTGCTTTATGGCTTTTTCGTGGGTAAGTGTAAGAACTTATAATATACTTAATATTACAGTTTTAAACTTTCGTGATTTTCACACATATTTATGTTTACGCGGGACTTAATCACGGTATTTTTTAACGGTATTTTGTCAACTCGTGACCACGGTCGCTGAACGCGGCCGAAACGTCGAGAGGTAATTAAAAAATACCGTGATTAAGTCCCGCGTAAACATAAATACTTAATATTCATATTATATGGGCGCATTGTATGAGTTGGTATAACGAACGTTTCAAAATATCTATTTTTACATACATACATACATACATACAGGGTGATAATGCAATCCGTAACGAAATTTTACGTACCTGTTTGTTAGTAAAACTTAAAAATATAATTTGAGTAGTTTCTCATTTTCTTTTGAAAATAAGAAATTATGAATCACCAAAGTTTTCCAAAAAAGTGCTAACATTATGGACACCGCGCGTCCACCGCTCAGCTCAGACACTCGCGACTCATAGGTACGTAGCGCTCTTTCACTTCCTTGCAAAAAATAATACGACTTATTCAGTACCTACCTACAATTTTTTTTTAACATAATTTTAAACATTTTTCCTTCCTACTTTTAAGGGCTTAGGCCGTCCAAATGCAGAAGTTTTATAAAAATCAGTTACTTGAAAACTTGTAGGTTAGGAAAGGTGGATTAAAATAAAAATTGAGTCTGCATGAATTCGGCATTCAGGCGTAGTTAAAGAATTGGAATCAACTTATGTACAAGAATAATAAAAACTCAACCCTATCCTACTAATCGAAACTAAGTTTAGTGTGCCTACCTTAATAACCGTTCAAAATGGAATCCATTTTTCTCCTAAGAGGCATGCACGTTTCAACATGTTTTCATTCACTCTTCTTAGCACTTTAGTATCACTTTTCACTTCGGAAAATGCACTTACAATCTTGTCTTTAAGATTCTGTACATTTTTTGGTATGTCCATGTACACACGGCGCTTGATTTCGCCCCAAAGATAGAAATCACAAGAGGTCACAGGTTCACCGTGACTTAACCACGGGTCACCGTAGTACACTACACATTGTTCAAGTACTCGCGTACATTGCACGAAAGAAACTGCGGGTCTCGAAGTCCCTGAGTCCGGAATCTAGGTACACTTTCATCCCGATATTGTCTACAGGTAGCCTCCAAATTTTTGCAGCTATGGATGTACACTCGAACCATTTCTAGTACTCGCGATTCGAAAATTCTAACGACATTGTTACTCGCACAATTCGCGCTTTTGTATCGTACGAACGGGGTGAGTAGGGAACGCGTGCGCAACCACTCGCTTTGACCACCCGCTCGCGACTTAATTTTTCATACCTACCCTCGGCGGTCGCTTTAGGGTCGTCGAACTGCAAGCAAAACTACCCTACTTTAAAATTGAATTTAAACAAACGTAAACAAAGTGGTTTTTTTATTTTACCATCGTATTGTGTTAGTGATTCTGAGTATCAGGAATTTTTTTCGTTACGGATTTCATTTTCACCCTGTATAATCACGCCTATGTTCCATTTTTACATACATTCATACATATATATAATCACGCCTATGTTCCTAAATGGGGTAGGCAGAGCACACGAAACGTAAAGTAGACATAAGCACAATTATGATTATTTCACGCTTCGGAGCCACTTCTAGCATCATTTTGGGTTTGAAAACAGATTTAAGAGGTAGTATAATAGTGACAGGTTGCTAGCCTATTTATCATTAGTTCGAAAATTTGTCACTAGATGGCGTTGTAATCGGTTTGTACGGAACCCTCAGTGCGTGAGTCCGACTAGCACTTGGCCGATTTTTTTCATTAGGAATGCAAAAGGCGGTATGAAGTTAGCCGGTACAGCTAGTTATAAATAATTTCTAGGCTTAGGACTATTGGATGCTCGCCGTAGTTCTAGAATCCATGGAGTCGCCATTAGGTATCCTAAATATTTTTTTGACAAAGTCAAATCAAAGTGTAGAAATAAGTGTCATAATTTTTGCAGATATATCAGTAACTAATTAATTTTATCATAACTCTACACAAGTTACAGTATCTCATCAGAGTTGCAATAGTGCCGAATAAAACAGACCTATTAGCTGCGAGAAGATATTTCAGTTTTAATGAATTAAAGTAAATTATTATGTTTAAGCTAATACATATTTTACTATAAACAATTTTTTTGGACTTGGAAAAATCTTATTAGAATTTTAACATAAATGGCGACTCCATAGATTCTTTAGAGCCACGGCGAGCATCCAAAAGTACTAAGCCTAATAACAAGATGTGTTCTTAATTTTGTTTTGTTAATAGTACATATTCTCACGCCTGTAATCCCATTCATATGTACATATTCTCACGCCTGTATTCCCAAGAGGGGTAGGTAGAGCACATGCATTCAAAAATCCAGTGTCACGTTTAGCAATTTCAGGGTACCCAGATTGTTAAACGTGATATTGCAGTGACAGGTTGCTAGCCCATCGCCCATAATACACTAACCCTTTTCCAGAGTCGACTCTTACGACACCCATGGGAAGAAATGGGGAGGTGCTATTCTAACCCGGCACCACACGGGCAATTTGTTATTAGTATTTTGTTAATAGTCTTGTTAATAATAGGTACATTATGTATGACCAAGATTTAATAAATGTTAATTACTGCCAGATTTATTTTATTCTCTTTGAAATTGGAATGGGTTTACAATTACCCCGCATGCGTAATTACGCGGTAAAGTTTTGCACTAAGGCTTGAATTTTACCCACACGACGGGTCGAAAGGACGTAAGCATAGAATAAGTTTTATGATTATTAATCTAGATGGTAAATTTTCGGTGAAGGTTAATTAAATGTTCTACTGATTTAACATCATAAAATGTCTTCATAAAAAAAACGCATGCACTTGACCACCACTTGACCCAACACATACCAATACATAGATACATAGTACATATTCTCACGCCTGTAGGTATTCCCAAGAGGGGTAGGCAGAGCACATGAATTCAAAAATCCAGTGCCACGTTTAGCAATTTCAGGATAATTAAGATGGTTAAACGTGACATCGCAGTGACAGGTTGCTAGCCTATCGCCCACAATACACTAACCCTTTCCCACTTGACTCAAATTACCCCTAAATGTTGGTTAAAATGTTGTTTGATGAAGCAGTCTTGTTGTGTTCTCTGTTTCTGATGTAGTACAGAATTTCCAACACAAAAAGATTAAAATATAGTGGAATCGAAACGGTCTTTTGCAAAGAATAAAATTGATGAGTGCCTCGGAATGACAGATGGATAATTTTGTAACTTTGCAAGAATGTCGAATTGTGATTTCCGACATCTTCTGAAAGTTATTGGTTCTTTAATGATTGAAATATAATTAATAATTATATACTTATGTATTATATTATTTTATCATTGCCCCACACTACTGTCATATTTATAAACTGTTACAAACTCGTTCACATGCGTCAACATTTTTCGCTAATTAGCGTTATTGTTTTTTATTACTATTATCTATTGTTCTATAGGTATATGTACATATGACAAATACTTAATAGCTAAATACAACATGATCCCTTCAGTAGCTATAATTTTCACTTCAAATTTACAATTTTATTAAGTACTTAATTAAGTTATACATATGTACCGAGGTAGTATAGGAACAAAGCTTTTCTGAATTTATTTATATTGTCTTCCTTTGTAATAAAATGTGCCGCTATCCACTCTGTAATACTCAGTGTTGCCAGCAACATGTTGAAAGCAATTCCGGAACGCTTTAATTCAACTTTGTTCGTAAACACTCGTGTACCTACCATGAATACGGGGGTTAAGATCTAACAAACCATGGTTCGACGTTTTTCATTTATTTATGTAGTTACTTTATAAATTTTATCGTTACAGACACCGTAAAACTTAAGATAGAAAAAAATAGTACATTGAGATACGAGGGAGGTAAATGGAAAATTTCATACGAGAGTCTGTTAGAAGCCCGACGCCGCAGGCGGAGGGCTTTTATGACTCGAGTTTGTAATTTCCTTTACTGCCCGTGATACACACAATGATTTTCATCACATTTGCGAGAAAAAACTAAAAATTAAAGAAAATGCATGACATCACGTCACCGCGCCGCGCCATTCCACTTGCACAGTCACTGCTGTCAGTGCGTTTAGGTATATTGTAATTTTTATTTAATCATATAAGAACTATGTTTCGTACAGAATGCGAATGGTTATACAGCCAGATTCTGCCAAAAAGGTTCAAGAAAATTTACAAAACATGCATATCAAAAAACGCGTTGACATACATCCAAAGTAATACAGTTACATAATGCATACATTAATTTTGCATTTAAAAATTGGCCCTCAAGTTTTAAAAGCAGAATTTTTATTTTTACATTTGTAACCTCCTTAGTCTGAACTAACGTACCTATACTAATTTTTGCAAATTTTAAAACTAAACTTTTCCTCACTTAGGATGTAATGATAAACTCCCGCGGTTATTATTTTTGCCTTTGTCCTAAAGGATACGCGCTTGTAATAACACCTTTGACGAGAAAGTGTGATGAAAATAAATAAAAAGGATTTAGTTCGCGATTCCCAATTGCATTTAAGTATATGTATGTATAATTCGTGTACTATACGTATCTCACCAGATTTTAAATCCATTCAAAGCATCTCACACATATTTAAATTGATGATCCACACCTACGCGCTCCGTCCTTTGCAGTTATCAGGTCATCACATACCTACCTATTACCTAGTAGATATTAGGACTTCAGTATTAGTTCTATACGACTCGTTCCATGGTAAAATACCGGCAAAATTCTAAATTTACTTCAATGTTGACTTTACATACGGTTGTTGACTTTATAACAACATCCGAGTGCCTACCAAAACAAAGTTTGCTTAATATCGGTGCGCAATTCGCTGCAAATACACTGAAGTGTTAACGTTAAGTACACGTCAATCAGTATAACTGGGCGAATTTTTAACATATTTTAAATATGGCCCGAAACGAATATATTTTGATAGTTACTGTGTATTATATTTTAAACAAAGCAATGGTAAGTGTTTGAATATAAGTTGTAAATTGTACCTACAAATTGGCAAGAGTGCTGGTGATAAATAAAACAAAATGATTTTGCAAATGTTACTAGGAAATTTGTGAAAATTGTATTTTATTCCATTGAGATCAACGCTTTAAAATTTACTATTTTTATGTATAGATAGATACACGGAATGAGCCGCCAATTCTAGAACTTAGACGTTGAGTCAATAAGTAGTTGTATAAATTAATGTTATTACGAGTCTTTTGAAAAAAATAACATTGTTCCGCTTTTAAACTTGACGTAGGTACAATTGTTTTTTCAGGGTGCTGTTCCCGGTACTTTCTTTTGGAGGCCTCATGTTTCAGTTGATCTGGGTTCTCCAACCACAGGTAACTAGGTACTTAGAGTTAACAAAACCGACCTTAAAAGTACCTACCTGCAAACAAAACTCTCTCTCAAAGCAAGAAGGGCCAAGAACCAGAAGATATGTATTTTTTTTCTCTTTTTTAAACCTTAACCCAAAAAGAGGGTTGTTTAAGGTTGACCGATTTACGGTTGTGTGTTTGGCACCGGACTTTTGAACAGGTAAACCGATTTGGAGGCCGTTGTTTTACTTAAAAACAATAAGGCATACCTACGTATTCTGGCAATGGTTTTAATAAGTTCCCGATCTTTTTTTTTGTAATTTAAATTTTAAAAAGAAAATGCTTGGGTTTGAAATTTCTAGTTAGGTTACAGATGTAGTGAGAAACTATTTTCCTTCGTAAATGTTCGGAAAAGTTCGTATTTATCGTTTTATTACTTAAAACAATTACAATTATTATTTAAAACTGGATATTTACCATATGTTTTACGGAATGAATTCCCTTTAAAATGGATACCGAAGCTATTTGAGAGAAAACGATAAATACGAACTTTTCCGAACATTTACGAAGGAAAATAGTTTCTCACTACATCTGTAGGTGATTCATTGTTATTCCATTTCACAGGTAATTGATTAGTTTATTATTATTTTAGTAACTTTATAATGTACTCGTGACTTTTTGTGTCAACCCTAACCTCATGCAAACCACTTTTCAGACGACTAAGCCTGTGGACGGTTTATATCTTCCCTCCCTCCCTTTATACTCGTATCTTCTTCGAAAAAACAAATAACAAAAATTGTAAAGCGCCTACACCTTTTCGTAAACACAAAACTGTCTCAAGACCAATGGGAGCAGCGATATTTTGAGGATAAAATTAACGGAAACGGACTTTCGTTTCTAATTCTCTTTGTTTCGACTTTGGTTCTGGTATGTGCATCTTATTTGCAGAGGCGCCGATGTTAAAAGAATTCAGCCCTTCCAAGGAAAGTATTCTCGCTGGCGAAACTATACTAATTGTTCCGTTTAACGTGGGCATAACAATGTTGGCCATTGCTTCTGGCCTGGCCCGAGCACCAACGAACGAAGACCTTAACCCTTTGAAAGCTGACATCTACATCAACATATACCAATGGACTCTAAGATTTCTAAGTTTGTAAGTCACAACATCACGGACTTGTTTTTCTTATTCAGCAATTAAATTGTGAGCTCTAAAAGCCAAGATTTTGGAACATGCATGTAGATTAGACCTTGTGTTTCACAGAATTCCTAACTGGTCGGCGGGGACTGACGGCCACTTTTGCCGAACGCTACAGACGTGGCGCCGACGGTTCCAAAACATGGATACTCCCGTTCCCGATTGGCTTAGGGCCTTGACACCGATCTCTAAAAAAGTTTGGGACGACGAAGACCTTGAAAGACAGCGATTTAAGGCATTTGCGGAGTCAGCTTTTATCAAACACTACAGATTTCCGAAGAAATTTTTTACTGACTATGACTCTTTCATTTCCCTACAAACTTCAGCTTTCAGTCCTCTTTCTACGTCGGTAGCAAAACCCTAACAATATACCTGAATCGTTTTGCTATCGCGCCACCAATGCAAAATACAAAGTTGGAATATTTGTCACACGTCTTTGTCTACTGTCTATCAAGATTTACTTTAAGAAGTTAAAAGAGTGAAATAAAAGTAAATAGCTACCTACCTACTTGAATGAAGAACCCATCATACTCAGAGATACAGTCCCCGGCATCTAACTCAGCAAGGTGTTGTGTAGTGAGGGTAAATTCGCGCACTGCTTTTGCCGTAGTAAAGCGATGCGCGTACTTACATCCACTTCTTAAAACCTTGTCAATTTAGGTGTGGCATACACGCAGCCATCTCTGTGGATATCCAGAACACAGTAGATGTAAATTTCTACAAACATGTATTTAGTTTTAAGTTACTATAAGTGTCATCTTTTAGTTATTTTCTTATTTCTGTGTCATAGTTATGTAAATATCTATTCGGCTTTGCTAAGTACACAAATAAAGTATACATATAGAATAAATGTCACGTTGAGTATTAATTTCGCCTTCGATTAATTAATAATGAATTTTGCTGGAAAATGGAGTTCCCAAAATGAGGTAAGCACAACACATAAAACGTCACAAAGACAATTTGGAGCCTATTTTGTGTTTCGGGTACACTTTTAGCTTAAAAGAGCGTAAGAATTATTAAAAAAGATCAGAAGTGAACTTATGCTTTGGCTTACCTTTCGCTAATAGTGTCGGAGGTACCCACATTGAGATACGCGCTCACGGTGTCTAGTAAGGGTATAAGGAGGTACTTACCTAATCAAAAAACACAAAATAATTAAAAAGTTTTTACTTAATCCGTCGTATCTTAACAAATAGTAAGACAGTATAAAGATAATACTTACAATAAATTTGATATTCAGTAACAATTGATGACTCAACAAAAAAAGTGAGTCGCAATTACCTTTAAAATTATATCTTTGGATAAATTAAATAAATATATGAATTTGATTTACCAAATATGCTACAAATAGTCATAAATTATAGGTAGGTAAACAGGGCTGTTTTGGAGAAATTCCTTAATACTTGACTAGGCCAAGCGATGATTGCTTCACGAAATATTATTCAATAACTATTTACTTGAACTGGTTAAAAGTTGAATAATAACAAAACAACAGTAACTACTTAATGGAAAACAAACTGAACATCAGTTTTGAAAGTATATTTTTTATGACACTGCAAAGTTTCTGTCAATTGTAACTTTATCATAAAATAAAAAGTTTAAATGGATTTACATGTCGATACACATTAAGAAGAAATGCGATAACATTTTAGAAACTGATAATAACGTGTTATGGTCAGGACTATAAAAATACGTACCATCGTCGCCACACTTGAGTATACAATTTATCAAAAAAAAAACATAGAACGGAAGCTTGCCGCACTTATAATAAGTTGCATTTTAGATTGGAGACTTCTAATAGTCTATACTTAAACGTGGTGCTGACGATACGCAATCATAAACAGATTAGTCCCACATTCACAATATCGTAACTTCTGACAGCAAAAACTTTGCGCATGATGCTGAATAAAATACACTTAAATGTACAAATATATTTAAATCGAAATAGTTTGAATTAAACTCACGCGAGCAAAAGCGTTACGTCTTAGTCCGCGAACAACGACGAGCCATCACTATCCGGAGAACAAACTGGTTACCACAACGTGTCTGTGAAATCTGTCCCCCGAGAGCAAATGAAAGAGATTCTACCTCCGAATCTTTGTGTTTGCGTGGTGTAAGTTTTCTGCATTAACGTGGGTCACTCGCGGCGGTCTACGGGTCGACGAAGGAGATCATGATGTAGCGGGTCCCGCTCGTGACTAGAAGCCCCTCGTGGTAGTGCGTGAGCCGGCCCGGGTGCATGAGCAACCAGCCCGGCTTCGTATTCTTCACCGAACAGTTGTAGCGGATGAAATGACAGCCGCCGCCCTCGTAGTCCAGGTCTGAAAGCCATACATGACAAGTCAAAACAAATTTAGAATGCAGGAACAATTTGCACATACATACATTACGCCTGTATCCCCAAATGGGGTAGACAGTGCACGCCAACCGCTATAACCATGACTTTTTTAAATTCAGTAGGATATTTTTTAGGTTTTAACATAAGAGGTACTTTAGCGACAGGTTGTTAGCCTGTAGCTTCATACAACATCCATGGAAAAAATGGTGCGATGTTATTCTAAACCCGATACCGCACGGCAAGCAAACAATCTGCACCCGATAATATGTCATTTTAAACGGGCAATTTTGAGCAGTAACATAGTAGCCTGAATATCATCTCAGGGCGAGTGCTAAATTAAGAGGAAATATGCCGGTCGAGGGAATTGAAAAATAGGTATTTGCTAAATCTATTGCTGTCGCGCCATGACCTGCCCAGACGACGTCGAGTGCGATAAGAACAACTACAGCTCAGACCGAAAATACCTATGAAAATTATTCAAAAACAACGTTTCGTAGTCCCCTGATTTCTTCTCCAAAACTTAACCGATTAAATATGTTTTTTCATTAAATATTTAAAAAATGTCATAACTGTGTTTCTATGTTCTTATATTTTGATGTAATTGTGTTAAAATTGGTTTCTAGAGGTTTAAACACGACGGAAAAAACTTACCAATTTTTCATGTTTTTGAAGGTTAATATCTCCTTTAATAATTCAATAAAGAAAAAAAGGAAAACATAGGAACATGCTAATATATCATTAGATTGTTGATGTAAAAAATCATTGTTCTACGGTTAATATCCAGCGAGGAATCAGGGGACTACGTTTCCATACAAAATATGACCGCTCCATTTCCTCTTAAAGCCTCAACTAAAACTTTACATATTTATGAAAAAGGCATTCGACGTAACAATACCCATTAAAAATCTATGAACGATGATAATCACAACAAAACTAAAAGTTTGTTTTTTATTTATCAAGCGCTGGGTAAGGTGTTTTCGTTGGTGGCAAGCTGGCAAGGTGTTTCTTGTTTGTGACAAAACCAAAACCAAATAACTTTCAAAACCTGATACTATGATGAAGTAAAAACATGCAACTTTAAAACTAATACAAACAACAAGCAACGGCCAAATAAACTGATATAAGCTTGCGATTTAAAAGAAAAACATCGCAGTCATGACACTAGCCAGAATGGTGTCACTAGCGACGGCGTGAACAACAAGTGCAATCTTTTACGACCTTACGAACTTACTTATAACTAAAACCCGGTCGCGAAGCTCACAGGAATTCGACCGTTGGACCCGCTGCTATCTATCACTGTCAACATAGATAGCAGCGGGTCTACGCTTGAATTTCGCTGTGTACGGTCACTATAAGCCCATAGCTGTGGTACTGAAAGTAAGAAGGGGCACTGACTGGGAGTGTTGAGCGCGAGGTTGATGGTGTACGTGGAGGAGTCGTGATGCGGCCGCAGCGACGGCTGCTCGTCCGGCCGGTAGCGCACCACGAAGTTCATCACGGACACGGGCGGCTGTAACCAGAACAACAAACTTAACACCGTTTCAGGGCCCGCGCCCATTTATAATATGGCGGCCAGATACACTTGGGATTCCGTTTCGGAATATCGAACGCAGTCAATTCAATCTATGGACCAGCCATAAACAAACAGTAGTTACCCGTTCGAAGTTCGCATTCAGAATCCCGCATACGGTATCGAAACGTATTTGTGAGGTGTATTTATGGAATTCCGAGTGTATGTGGCCGCCCTTAGCGTCTTTCGAGCGTAGTCTCGTAAAAGCCCGCGCAACCCCGACGCAACGTAAGTTACGGCGCAATATTAGTGGCGTCTTTTAAACGTCAGCGTCTAGTTAACGCTTGCGCATCGTCGGCGCGGCGTCGATGCATCTCGAGCTGAAGCTGCGTGTCCTTAGTTTTTACGCGCGCTTTTGGTTATACCTATTTCATTGTTACCAATAGGCGGGTAAATGGCAGGCTTTCAATGAAAGTTTTATAGCACTGGCGGAGCAGGGCTCGTCCAAATATCGGACACGACTCTACCACTAGGGTCGTAAGATCGTGTCAGATATTTTTTGCTCGATTTTTTTTACTATACGTATATATGAAAACTCTTGTAAGTCCAATATTATGTTGTATTTAAAGATTATCTCTATTTTTACGTTAAAGATATCTTTACTTAGCCACTAACAAACTGGCATGAAAAAAGTCTGTCACTATGTGAGCGTCGAAATATTTAGTCTCAGGTTTTTTGCTAATTAACGACATAGTTTAAACTCTTTGGCGAAGGCTAGACGTTCAATAAATATTGTCATCCTTCAATATTTATCTCAAATTGTGATATATATTGATCGTCTAGTCTTGCTATATTGATGGAAAATACACTGAATTCATGAACAGATTGTGATCCATCAGTTCAATATTCTCATATTGAAGGATCACAATATTTATTGAACGTCTAGCCTTCGCCTGTAGAGTAATAGTGAGCTCACGTTATGGAAGTATCCGGTAAAGACCATCTCCTGCAGCGGCCGCACGTACTCCTTGAGGATGTAGAGCCACTGCTTGTCGAGGCCGACCTGCGTCATGTGGATGTCTCGCGTCGGCACGGCCTCGTAACCGCTCTCCAGACGTTTGTCCTGTGTACAAACACCAATCCACAACTTTAATAGTCGTAAATATCAAACCCTTTACGAGACGACATTGTGAAATGCATGCTCGCATCGCAATGACATTGTTTTGTTTTGTGAACTGTAATCGGTTTGTGATGTCAGTTCCTCTACTTACATCTCAATATTTTTGTATGAAATTATTGTTTTACCTTCTTTTTATTAATTGGGCGTTACCTAATTTGTATACCTTTGCTACCTTTTACACAAAATTAACTTCTTCCTACACTCTTAAGGTTCTAGCTAGTCTACTAAAGAGCGCAAAACAGAGTTTGGCGTCATAATAAGATACTCACACTCACCAGAATGTACAAACTAAATTTATAGTGTACCATGAGTCGGACTACGACTACCAATGGTTTTCTTTGAGAGAACCAAAAACAGAAAAATCGACCTCCGGCGTAAAAAAGAGACACTACTTGTGTGCATTTGTAGGAAATGAAACATGTTTTTTTTATCGAAAATAGGACATCAACAATGATATTTCCCATTAATTCATTGATTTCCTGAAATAAAATGATCGGCCTCTGCTTGAATCATAATTACTGTAATGGTAACGAATAAATCGTTTTCGACGATAATAATCTGGGTCAATATCCTCTGCTCTTTATCTAGAGAGAATTTTATAAGTTATACGCATAGCTCTGACTAAAAATCAAAAGCCAGTTGCTGCTCCTTAAAAAGTTACATAGATGTAAAAAATACTTTACATTGTTGGTTCCGTCACTCCATTGGCCGAAGGCTTCCATGACCGCAATCCATTCATTGCAGAAACGCATAGACATCATAGGGAACCAGTAAACGTCTGGACAAGGCTGTAAGGAAAACAATTTTTGATTACCAAATTTCACAAGTTTTGAAGTTTCTTCCGTATACCTTGCTTTCTTATGGTTATCAATTCATTCGTTAATCTTATTATGTACCGACCATTAAAGGCTTTCGTCCTTCTTCGAAATTCATAGCGTAATCAGGGTGCAAGTAGCGTTTTTCCCAATCTATCTTGTTGTCGAACACCTGGTAGACGTCAGGGTTGGTGCGGCTGATGTCATAGCTCTCCGGATTCACCAGGTGACCGAAGTCCAATTCGTTACTGACGTGCATAAATATACCCTGCGGACAACGCGATTGGTGGTTATTTGCCTATGCCTACATCTCTATTTCTAGGTCATTGAAAACAGCAGGAATATTATTTTATTAGGCGACATAATAAACAGACAAAAATACGTTACATGATCTCGCAAACTAGTACAGAAGGCCATGTCAGGGTCGATATCTTCCTTGAAGAAACTAATATCCTTCGCTGATTCTATCCGGAACGGTGCAATGTTCATAAGGTAGCAATTGGTGATGAACGGCACATTCCATACACCTCTGTGAACAAACGAGACGCTGGCTAAATAAATTTATGGAAAGTGTAGGTACCTACATACTCACACATTCGCGGCAATGACCAGCGCTGCCTTAGCGAATGTGCACAATTGGACCTTATCCAACGACAACATATTATTTTCCGTTATTATGGTAGTACTATACCTATTGTACATGAACATCAACAATCATTAAAAGTAGTGAATTTTTTGTCATCTACTTTCGGCATCTGATGTTTATATTAAACATGAAATAGTTAGATATTAATGTATACTAGTAAAAAACAAAATTGATAACCCCGTAACTCGGGAATGATAATATCTTATCTTTGTAATGTTAATGTGATTTTGCTTTGTCAACTCGTCAATACTTTATGCTTGTATTGAATGTATCAAAATTGACATCAATTGAAACATATCCAAGGAGTTAAATGATAGAGCTGTCGCCGTCATTTAACGTGGCAAGATTTTAAGTACCTACTGGAAGTATGTTCAGGCATCGATTTTCTATGGAACAAACGAAGCGCGAATTATCCCAATAAGTAAAATTTTGCCAAGTTACATTTCGAGGACTGTATTGTTCTCGGCAAATAACGTAGCAAGATATTTTTGTGGTTTTCCAGGTAAAAGCAATGCGCGAACTTACCGCCACTACAAAAATCTTGCTAAGTTTGCTGTCGACCATTACAACTCGATATCGCATCACGCAGAACAAATAAAAAATGTTAAACAATAATTAATCTAGGTCCGTGCATGACCTCAGAACAAGTAGACTTTAGCAGACCTACATGAGAACGACAACACCGATCTGGTTAATTATTTTATTGTTGCGTTCATTCGCGACTATTAAAGTCAGTAAATATAAATAAGGATAAAGTTTAGGTGTGCATTAGGCGACAATTTAGCATGCTGTCACTATAGTAACAATTAACTTGAAAGTCTTGAAACCTATAAATATGCTAGAAGCGACCGGAAAGCGTGAAATAGTCATGGTGTTGACTATTTAACGTTTAGTATGCTCTGCCTACTCCATTTGGAAATACAGGCGTGTATTGCATTTATATGAAAGCGTATTTCACAGTCAAATTACCACAGGCGGCGACAGGTGAGGACATCTCGTAACAATACAAAACCTGGTCAAGTGAGAGTTAGATTACTAAACGAAGTGTTTCATACAAAACACGTTTTTATGGGAGGTCCCGTATCATATTTACATTTAGGTTCATTTCATTTTATGCCTTTGCCTTAGGCCGCAGTGTACGAAGGCAAGACTGTTTTTATGTGTTCCGAGACTTTTATTGGCTTGCACTCGAATCACTGCAAATAGATCTTATTCCTCAGAGGTGTCTCATAAATATTCAATTTAGTTAGCGTATCAATGTACGAAATGCGAAAGGATATGACGATTGCCATATATCAAATAGGGGAGAGACAAGGGCCCTCCTGCGAGCACCTCCGTCATTAGTCAATTGAGAGATTGGCGCGGCGGGCCCGCGGTCTAGAGCCGCACCAGTTGCGCAGAAACCTCGCGAGACCGAACTGGACCAGCCCATCGGCTCCTGACTCCTGCACCAAGTCACCGGTTGCGTGAAAAATGTTCCTGCTCAGAGCCAAAATCCTCCTTGGACTGTTCTTAATATATTGGTTTCTCATTGATCCGACGAACGCTCGCCGAGGACGGTCCAGGAGCAGAACAAAATCAAAGGTGATCATTCCACTAAATACGTTTTAGAGTTTTAGCTTCATTTATTGATGGACTGGGTACCCACGTGCGTGCTTATGCTTTTGTTTATAATTTTCAGGTGCAAATTGGTTTACCTATCACTGGGAAATACCGGGACCCTGAATCGGATCAGTACTACAACAACAAAAATGTAAGTGCACTAATTTATGATTAATTTAAAGCCAAGGTGTTTTACGATTGTTAAACTATCCAAATGAAAATAAACAAATATGCAACTAAAATACATAATGTGATCAATATTTTATTTATATTTCATTCAGGGCGCAAAGATACTGCTTGCTTCGCACTTCGATCTCGAGTACGTACTAGGGCACAAGATAGCATTTCTCTGCATCGCGACGGGCTCTCCGAGACCACACATCACTTGGTTCAAAGACGGTGTGGAGATCTTTGCTCACCACTATCTACACGTAAGTTGTGTTGTTCAATCGTCAGATGCTAGCGGGTCGTAATATTTTATTACAATTACTTAAAAATCAGGCCAGGCAGTTTGGATCTATACTAGAGATCTTTAGGTACTTAAAAGATGGTAAACAATCTTGACGTGTCTTTTTATTTAAACGTACACTTTATAAATCAAAATCTTTACATTTTACAATTTAGGTATGAAAAAATCATTTACTTTCGTAATTGAATTGTATAGTGTAACAATTTTCATTTTTAGACTGTGTATTTCAATAAAAAGACATGTCAAGATTGTTTACCATCTTTTAAGTACCTAAAGGTCTAAAGTATAGAAATTAAAAAAATTAGCGTGGTGTTACAAGAGTAGACAATCCAGCCCTTTGACCCCAATTTGAAATACAACATGCTGAAGGCTCGAGAGCTGCGCAGCACGAAAGCAGTTACTTGTTGCCATTTTTTTTTACAGTAAACAAAGAAGACATTTGCATTGCCTAAGTGCCAAAAATATGTACACATTTAGTACAATACCTACTAATGACAATACAATTAGAGCCTGTATTACATGTTTCTGGCACTTTGAACGTGTGCCAGTGTCTTTGTTTTTGACTGATTACAGTCAACAACAAAGTATTAATATTTCAAAACTACTTAGTATACACTGACTTTTTTCCGTCAACCCCAATTTATAATGTAAGCAAACAATTTATGTTTTTTTAATATGTATGTGGATCTCGAAAAATATTTTATTGTGAATAATTCACATTTTACTAACACACGCAGTGGGTTCGCTGTGCCTTAAAATTAGTATCATTCGCTGTGCTCTATGTAAACAATCGGTACTAAAATACTGTCCGTTAATAATAAAAAAAGACAGATCTGTTTTTATCGTCAGGCCGGCACATCGAGGTCAATAAACCGGGCGTCCGTTACATGAAAATAATTGTTGAACAGATCCACGAGTGGCCGATTGGCGACGACCGCGTCAAGTCGAAGATCGAGATCGACCCCGCGACGCAGATGGACGCGGGCGTCTACGAGTGCACGGCCGACAACATGTACTCCATCGACCGGCGCTCCTTCAAAACAGATTTCTCGATAGCATTCGACTGAATCGCGCAAGGCGCACTTGCTACAATGCCCGCTCTGTACCCACCTTTTCATTTGTAATGAAATTTATTCAGACCCCATATCTAATTCAGATTTTTTGTACCGTCAATTAAACGTCCCAACCCTAATCATCGAATCGAATACATTACTAAAATTGATATTAATAAAATTACCTACTGTGAAATAGCGACACCAGTTCAATAGCATACCGATTGGGGAGAGCTTATCAATTTGTTTCTGACCTATTTCGTTTGAATTTGCTCCTTGCTACACTGCACGCCGTTTCATCATTCTAAGAATTGTGAACGCGAGCGAATTATAATGAGAATACCGGCTTCATTTCGATATCTTGTTGTTAGCCGGGTCTGTGCTTCGTATTTACAAGTAAATGATGATTCTAAAGCTAAACCAAGTACCTAATGACTTATAATTATTATTCCACCGGTTGGATGCTTCGTATGGAACTGAAGATTTTAGAATGACTTGTAATAAAGCAAATACTACATGATATACCTACCTAGCGGTTTGTTTACGTCAAGTAAAACCTAACTCCTACAACTTTCATTTGGTCTTCAGCCATCCTGTCAGACGCCAACTACGTTTCAATAGGTAAGAAAACAGTAAATCAAAATTGTTCTCGGCCGAAATCGCGGCCAGTACATACATAAAACCAAATTAATGTATTGTTATAATTGTGTGCGTATTATTAAGATAGCTAGTTAATTATTATAAGATCCATAGCAAAAAATCTATCTAACACGACAGTAACTAGTAATTAAGGATTTCATACAAATGTTAGTCTCGTGATATTTGTTATCGTGTATAAAATACATTATATTTATATTTTACTTTTGACTGTTATTTATTTTATTAGTTAAACCAAAGTCGTAAAATAAAGGCATAAAATATCTACTAAAACCATTCCGTAAGTACATAGTGAATTTCCAATTACATATGCTCCTAAAAATTACGTTGAACCAGTTATGGTTTAAAAATATAATATGTTCTTTCAACATTGTATATTCCCAAATTATGAATCAAAAGATAATTTGTGTATTTATTGTACTATGCGTGTAGGCAATAGGGATGATGACAGAGTTAAAAAGATATCATTCTAATTATTCCGTAAGTTAGATTATGGAAAAAATGAGACACATATTTTTTAGTTTATCAAATAATTAAACATTGACAAAGGTACAGATCATCAAACTTCCTGAGTGGGGGCTCGTGACGTCACGTTTGAGTGAAAATCAGTAGGTACAATTTTTACTCAAACGTGACGTCACGCGAAACTTTTAAGCTCTGTATTATCGTCATTTTTCGTCTGTCAAATAAAAGAAAAAATATGGGTACTTACAATATTTTTTCGTAGTCTATCTGACGGACTAAATAGTTTTTTCTAGTCATCTAGCCTATTGTATTGTAATAAATCGGATAATAGCTATGAGTAGGTACAATATTATGTAGGTACAACTATAAATTATTCTGCGCGACATACCTACTCAGCTTAACACATTCAGAACCAAGGACCCAGCTCCCGGGTTCTTCAAAACATTCGCCAGATACCGAGAACCCGGTAGCTGGGTTCATTTTGTACTAGCTGTAGACTACTCGGTTCCGCGCAGATGTTTTGATTTTAGGCTTGGTCGTGAATGTGTTAATCAGCCTATCATATGTATGTCAGTATTAGGGATGGTGTAGCTGTCCCCAACTACTAAAATGTTTTATATCGTTGCCGTTGCTCCACGTGTCACCTTCAATGTAAGAATCATGTTTACCTTTGTGGTATTTCAGTACATTATGACTAGTTTTTTCATTAAACTCGGTTTACGTTGATTACGCTTGCCGCTGACTATTAGAAATTATGCATTGGTCCAGAATAAAAAAGTTGACTCGAACTATATTCATTTCATACCCGTTTTGTCGAATTCGCCTCGATGACTGGATTGAAGTGTGCAAACGTAACAAGGTAACAACATACTTTCAATTATGATAATTTGATAATGATAGGGAGTAGGGGACAAGAGGATTAGCAGTCGAACGTCTATGCAAAAACCTAAATGAAAATATAGGTTGACTGGTTGCTTACCTAATGATGTGATAAACAATATCCATGTAGTCTGCGGATCTCGCGTAGAACCCTGAGGTGTTGATGGCGCCCCAGAAGTTGGACCAAGCCTGGCCAGAGCGCACGAGCATCGGCGCCACGACGTCATACCCTGCGGCCAGCAAGTATCGCAGCGTGTTGCTGTCTATACGGGCCACGCTGTCTATTGAGAACAGGTAGTCACAGACGCTGCCGATGCAACGGTCTCTGTAAAACAAATTAATTTGTATCCAATTCTAATGTGTCTGATTCGTTGGGTCATACACCGACGCTCTATCAATAAATCAATTGAGAACAATTCGTGATGCAAGTAGGAATTATTAAGCGTCGCGTCGCTAACCGTATTTGACAATAGGCAGAATAGTTAGTATCTATTCTAAAGAAGACAATGATTAAATTGAGTATAGAATTATGCGAAATAGGTACGTACTTTGCAATGTTTCTAGCTTCAGCTTCAGTTATAAAATCGTTTGGCTTGATACGTTTAGCGGTGGCATATTTTTTACTATGCTGTTGGAAAAATTCGTCGACCTCCGTCTCATGGTACTCCACATTGTTTCTCAAAAGAAGGTGCACCTTCGCTTTAGGGTAATTTATATCAAGTAATTGATGCAGAAACTCTTCTAAAAATGGAGTGGGTTGTTCGATAAACACAGCCATCATAACGGTCGGTAACGCGTCCTCCTAAAACAAGATATCAATAGATAGGTACAGGAAACTGTCCACAGTAACAAGATACGTAGGTACTTCATTTTTTTACGTCAAGGAAGCATAATCGGGTATTCAAACACTCAAACTTGTCAATTGAGGTCGTTGGATACTCAACACCTAGGTATATCTGAAAGCAACAGAAAATATTCAATTAACTGAGCACAGAAAACAGTTTACCTTAAGCGTAATCCTTTTCTGGTCGCATAATGCGCATCCTTCTCCCATTGACCAAGACTTCGCTAAATAGTTCCCTAAATGGTTAAGAGTTAATTTGGAAGGTCCATTGCCATGCACAATCAAAGGTCTCTGCTTCGTGACAACATTCATGATGTAAGGCCAGTCCTCTGTCGAATTGGCCGTTAGCTGTACATCCGCTGCAAGAAAAACAAATTAACATTAGTAATGCTGTATGTACCTGCATTTTATTTCAAGTCAATTATGACCTTTAGACGTATGAACAAATAAACAAGAAATAAATAGGTACAGAAACAACCGAACAAATAAGTTTATCAAAAAAAAACCTTATCAAAACAAACAATTTATAATTTTATGACATGGAAAAAATAATAACTAATAACTTACACAAAGCCCCATTTAAATTCTGGAATATGGCTGATTCATGGTCAAGGGAAATTTTAAGAGATTCTCTAATACTTTTATCTAAGAATATTTTGGTGTAATAAAGCTGGTCATCATCCTTGTTATTGACTGGTTTATAATTCATTATTTCTGATAATTCTGGCAGATATCCTGAAAGAAATAAAGTTTTTAAATATGTTATCCTTTTCCCACAATTGTCTTAATGTTATTGTTATTAAACTCCCTAGACTACATAGTAGTGGAGTATTTATAAAACAATTTATGTTCAGAAAACAATGTATCAACATGCAATAATACATAACACAGGTAGGTACAAGTACACTCCTCCAATTTCTTCCCAGCATATATTATAGTTATTATACCATAGTCATCAGATGTCAAATGTTCTTTGAATTCAGATAGTGATATCACTGATTTGTTATGACTACAAGACCTATTTAGATGACTATGATTATGACCAATCTGTGACAGTGTTAAAAGGACAATAGATTGTTATAAAAATAAATAATGAATGGTATTCATAGTTTGTCTATGAAATATAAACATTGTTCTACTTATTACTGAAAAATGTGCTTTACCATAAGGTTAGATTTGTGGAATTGAGTTCAATTGTCAATTAGTATACGATTTTTTTTTTCGTAGCTTTAAAGAAACCATAGTCCCTAAAAATATTCTTAATTTTTTAATTCTACAATGCAGCAAATAATGATTTTTAACAACCACTCTGTATTTATTTTTAAATCCGCTTTCTAGGCAATAATCATATACATACATAAACTAACATCTGGAGGCTGGCTTAAATCCAATTGCTAGACAAGAGTAACCTGGATCACTATACCTACTGCTCTTGAGTTTCACATCAAAACAATGAAACCCTTCAGAGGATAACTTAGTCATCCATCTGCTTATCTGCCAGTAAATCTCAAGGAAATCAAAATATACTAAAAAGCATCAAAAGAGAACTTGATAGCTTAAAGACACTATTTGGGGTGAATGACTCTTAACTAAGGCGTCAAGTACACATTGTCACACATATTATGTAGTGAAGTAAATCAATTGTTTTTTCTACACAATATTCTTCAGAATATGTGCTTGTGTACTTCTTTTTCAAAAAATACTACAGTAAATTCAGCACAATAGAAAAAATTACAAGTCAACTCTGATGCAGATTAGGCCTTAGAATTTTTAATTTTAAGCACATAATACTGCACCCTTGTTTGTGTTACGGGTTTTCTGTCTTGCTTGGACTTTTTTCAATAGTACTGTATTTGTGCACTGTTACATAAAAGTAAGTAATTAAGCCCCTTAACAGATCAAGAAAGAACATCCAAAAATCGTAGGTGCAAACAAAAACAGGTTGCAGCGGCACATGCTGGATTTTATTTAACTAGAAATTGTTGATCACCTAATAACAGCTTACAAATTGTATACACTTACATTACTTAATTAAATGAAAACTTTTATTTTAGTTTTATAAGTTTACAACACATACAGTTATGAAACTATATAAATTTACCTATGAAACCTCCAGAATTGAGGTATGGGTTGGCCACTTCTGTCTTGGGGTATTGAGACGCAAGCTTGGAGTCAGGCCAGCAAAACTGCTCTGCAGAAAATAAAACTCTGGTATCAGGGAATGACTTAAATTTCTCAACTATTTCTTCCGCAGTGGCCAGGAACATCACATCATAACTGTAAGAGAAGAAAATATTATTTTTTTCTATATGAAAAGCAATAGACAACAAAAACTATATTGTGATACTCAAAGGGTACAGACCTATCTGTAAACAGAACTATTTGTTCTTTATCATCTGACTTCATCAATTCATCAATTTTCTCTTTGAGAAGATTTATTTTCTGCCCTCCTCCAGCATAATTCATGTTGCCTCCGACCCACTCTATTCCTTTGCCAAGGACTTCCACATCTATATCATATACTTTAGCTGATCTCAAGAAACGCTGCAGGCCATGATTGTCATCAGTTGCTACTGTAAGAACCTTTACATTTGCTGCTGCAACAAAAAGTAATTGTAAATCTCTAATAGTAGTGGCAAATGTAAATTAACAAGCACCAGTCGACATAGTCCTGCGGACAGCAAAATGGGTAAAATTTCTTAGAAACTTATATTTAGTCCAACCCACTCTCACTGTTGGTGAGTGAAGGTAGGCTGAATTTCATCTCTGAGTTAGATATGTCTGACCAATAAGTTCCCCTGTTGTTGATGTTTCTTTGTTAGAAGTATAATGAAAGATATATTTCCAGCGTCTAACATCTTACTACTAGTCATGTAATTGAATCTCCATGAGATTAAATTATGTTTGTTATGAAACATATTTTAAATTGAATTAAATAAGTAGATCATTAAAGGAGGGTATAAAGTACTGGTGCCAGTAAAAACAAGTTTTTCTTTTCCCACATGTCATGCTTCTAGTATATCATACTTAGTCCTGGACCCAAATCATATTATCATATTTTTTTAAGTAATTGATATCAATGTAGTGTTGTTGAAAATTTAAAAATAAATATGAAACATTTAACCTTACATTTTCACTTCTTATTCTGTTTACGGGCAGAACTTGCACTGCAATATTATGACCATTTAAGTAAAAACAAAAGCTTAAAATCTGTCTGTTTAAGGAGTTTTTATTTTATTAGTAAGCATGATGTTAATGCAACATAACCTTTTAAATGCCAGAAAAAAAAATTCATACCAATTTAATTAATTTTGGGTAACAAAAACCTAAAATCTCAAAAAGACGCTACCCAAAATGTAGAGACAGATAAAGCTTTCGACATTATAAAAGATAAGTAAGTCACAATTTCTGATGAATGAAAGAAAATAAATTAAAAATAAGTATTAATTATTTAATCTTCCTTAGTAATAAATTGTACATACCCTTGCATTGCACTTGGCAGCTAACTAGGAGCACAATAACAGATATGTGAAATAGAGCTCTCATTTTACCAAAGTGCCAGTCCTGTAGGTGTGGGGTTCAACAGACTTCCGTGGCCGAGGGCGGTGCGGCCATAAACTGAGCTGAAGCTCGTAAAACAACGCGCTAAAGAAAGACTCGAATGCCGCAACTACCGGCTATACTATACAGTAACTAACTATACGCCCGCGCTCCAGATACGCACTTCCTCTTCTCTGTAGGTATACGATAAGCTTCGTAAGCTCACAACGAGTTTCATTAATATCTAAATTAACAAGAATCGCGGCGATGACCGACAGTGTGCGACAGGCGTCGTTCCTGACTGCCGTTTGATTAATCAATCAGATGAGATGAGATCACTAACTCGGACATACTGTTCACGTATCTGAAACCTATTACGTTACATTACAGCGTATGGGATAATCATGGTTTAATTTATAAACATAATGCACATCGATTAGCAGTTTCTTCGGTCCAAAGGCAGGAGATTAAACTTATAGTCTTAGGAATTTAATTTACCACTAGTTAAAATTAACAAAAACAAAGACCTGCAGACTAGGTTTGTTTTTGTGTAATTAAAGTGGAAACTGTAAAGAGTAAATATCCTGATACTATGTTATGTTTATGGTAAAGTAATGGCAGAAAAGAAAACGAGCTTTTGTTTAGCTTTGGTTTGATTCGATTTTGGTTTGACAGTAGTGATTTGACAGCTGACAGAGCTAGCGCAGTCATAAATACAACACACTGATACGACCGTGTAAAGGGGACAGCGTTATTCAAATAACGATTAAGAAATTAAAGGACAACTTTATCCCTTTCAGACCGGCTCTTAAACTACGACGATTTTCGTAGGAAAAAAATGCGATCTACAGGGTGGAAAGTTTCAATGGGCCCTGGAGGGGAACTACTCTAAATCTTTTAGTTAGCTCATTTTGCTGAAAGGAAACATTCCTTCATTTTTAAAAAGAAACAAAACTGCATTAAAAGATTTTTAAAATTTTGCTTGTTTCAACCGGGATCCGAACCAACTAAAAATTAAAAAAAAAAATGGTTGCCTGTAAAGTCGGTTTTACGGGCGAAGATTTTACGTGACAACGTCTTTTTCTCGGTAGAATATTTA
>BHDV01065357.1:199195-215747 GCA_005406045.1 Adoxophyes honmai
AAAAAAATCCGACAGATGTGTTTGGAAATATGAATTTGTGCGTTTAAAAATAAAACAAAGTTTAAATCAATGTAACCCCAAGGATAAAAGTAAACCCAGTTTACGGTACAGTCGTTTCTCCAGTCGCTTAAGGGTGAGGACCATAATATTAGTATGGATATGGATGATCCGTATCCATAATGGATCATTTATCCTGAAGCCACTGGACGAACTATAATAGCATATCAAGTTACCACATAGGTAGGTATACAAAAAACACCGGGTAAAAATGTAATAAATTATTAAGTGAAAAATATTGTCAACCCTATTAAGCTGTCACTTAATAAAACTGAAGTTATCATAGATTATTTAACAAAATGTAGGTACCTATTCTTTTACGGATTCTCAATATTTCCTTCAAAAAGGTTTTCAAACTCAATAAGTGGAATTTCCGTATCCCCAAAAGAAAAAATCTAATGGCGTAAGGTCCGGGGGTCTGGTAGGGCATTTAATCGGTCCATTTGTACCAATCCATGTAGGAAAACTTATTTATGAATAATGAATGCTATCATAGGAATGATAATATCGCTACTTTTCGAACGTCGTCGTCGTCGTCTTCTTTGAGCAAAATACACTATCTACGATATTTAAGATACTTCCCCTTCATGTCCCGTAACTTTGGGACACCCTGTATATTATATTATAGTGCAGGAATGATATACCATCGAACCAATTGATTCCTGACCCAATATAGAACCTATTCACAGTAGGTAAACGTCATAGTGACATTGCATTGCTCGACAGGCGAAATCTCAATAACGTTTATTGCGACAACGTTCTGCGATGGGTCAGGAATCAGTTGGTTCGATAGTACATTTGGAAATGCAAATGAACCGAGAAAGCTGAATTTTTGATAATTATGACGTCCAATGCCTAAAAAGCTTAACTTTAAATTGTCGACCAAGATTTCCTACGTGGGTTTTCCGCCATTTTG
Organism: Adoxophyes honmai; assembly: GCA_005406045.1. Lineage (NCBI taxonomy): Eukaryota > Metazoa > Arthropoda > Insecta > Lepidoptera > Tortricidae > Adoxophyes > Adoxophyes honmai. The sequence continues at coordinate 200,169 of BHDV01065357.1, forward strand.
AAAAAAAGGTTAAGATTGGTTTTTTGACAATAACTCGGCTATCCGACGAGATACGATAATTCGGTCAAAAAGTTGTTTGTAGCTCTTTTTATGCTCTATAATAATTTATGCATAAATAGGTACATTTTGCGTAACATGCATCGATATCGAGATATCTGCCGAAAACCATATTAGGATAAAGTAAATATAGATTTACTATTTATTGTTCGTCGTTTGAATGTTATGTTTGAATATAAGTATTTGATGTGATGGTGAATGTTGATAAAGTTACTGTACATAGTAAGGCATACTCGTGATTATAATATGAAATTCCCCTTGCGGGCTCATTTCTTACTCAACGCTCTTTCTTATATTATCATGCCTTTTATTATACAACAATCAATGCCTATTACTCCGAGAGTGACCATTGTGTAGCATACCGTAAAGTGTAAAAAATACTACTTAAATAAGTATCAAAACAAAAATAACTTTAACCTTTGAAAATAATCATAACGTTTGAAGCAAATTACTTGTAGGTATACTTAATGTACCTCCTAATAGGTAACGTAATAACTAATAATGTGATTTGATTTGATTGCATTGACAACGGCAAAGTACTTTTGGAGCATATTATGGCTAGGCCATAATCCTTTTTTCACTCCAGCGGGAAATTGGTAGCGTATCACAAAATAAGATCATAGATAGTTTTAAATTAATTTTTTAGACCGTTTTTATTACAGAAGTACATTTATGTTCATTCGCGAATGCAATGTACCTACCTATTAGTTTGATTTAGTATACTAAAAAACGCTTCCTACTGGGAACTTCTTTTCGCGCATCGATTGTCAGATCTATAGCAACATTTAAACAGAGTTACGAGAGCATTCATAGTAAGGTAACGAACATTAAAAAAATACCAGTAAATAATTCAAAATGTTTAGTTTACCTTTTTGGTACAGATTATGAGTTCTGCAGGCCTCATCCTCAGTGTTTTGAGTGCAAAATTCCTGCGTAGAGATGCCAGGCCGCATGGCTACCAGCATCGCCAAGACCCAGCAGCAACATTTTAGCGGAAAGCACCGGTGTCCCCGTAGAGCCATCTTGTCGGTAAAGCTTCCTATTGGCGACTGCTACTTTTCCTTCAATCGAACCCAAGAAATTGACTGCATTACTTCGTTTCGAAAAAAGTTAATACACCGTGAAATGAAAGCGACGGTCGCTGTCAAAAGAACACTTCGTTCGGGTAACAATGATTCTGTCTCGTTTCGCGGAATTCTTTATTCGTTTTATTTCTTTTTTTGCGGCGAATAACGTTTGTATTGATTAACCTAACGGGTGTAGAGCCGTTATATCTAGTTCGCCTTGTTTTATGATTTGTCCTATTATTTGCATAGGTCGATTTATCAGCAAAGTATTCGTACTATTTCGTACTATGTTCATGGATTTATTGCTATTAAATAAAAACTTTTGAAAAATACATAAAATTAACTAATGTTCAGGCGTATAACAAAGTTTAATTTGAATATTTATATTTATGGATAAGTATGTTTATCGGTTGTCTAGTCACCTACCACCATACATACCACATCTAGCGTTCTTTACTTTGGGACTAGGTAGGTCAAAAGTTGCGAGATGTCCCATGATAATTATTTATTTATAAACGAAAAATTTGGAGAATTAATCAAACCAATAGTGTTAAAAAGTTAGACGACGGACAGAATCAAGTTAGGAAATCATTATGAATAATTATTTACCTAGAAAACATACTATAGTACTTACCGAATACACATAGGTACAGTCCAAAACTACATATAGTAAGTAGCTGGTTGTCATAAGTAACAGTTATACATCTGGATTATTTGCTTCTGTTAGGAACTGAGTTATTTAATTTCTCATTTGTAGACATGTACACGTTCTCCTACTTGTTCTATTTCAGCCGTATTGCTCATTACCGGTCTGTACCTGTAGACGTTTCATCCTAGGATATTTCTACGGTTGAACATCAATTTTGATAAAAATACCCTGTCATATTCATACCTAATTCCTCTTAAATTATTTTATAGCGATACCCTTTCTTCCTAAAACGTGAGCGACTGGACAGTACAAGTGAAAGTATCTGGGGCGCCGGTGATGCTCCAGTAACGATTCTGGCGACTTCTAATCGTAATCTGTTGAACCGTGATTGGACCCAACCCGCTAATTTTGTGGACGTCAGAAGTAAAAAAACAAAGTAAAAATGTATTCGTAAGAGCATGAAGCCGGTTTCAGCTTATATGCTCTTTAAGTTATATGCTCACCCCCTCTTAAAATTATTTGGGTCCTTACCTATGAAATTTGTTATTTTGTAGGGAGATTTCCATAGCAATTTCGTTTTCCAATACCAGTTAGAGGCTAACTAACTTTATGGTTATATTTTTCATACACATGCCTTGGTTCCACAGGTTCAATTCTCACAGGCTATATTGAAAGGGCAATTTGGAGAAAGTCTAAGAAGTAAAGCTAAATAAAACCGCAAGAAGGTCGAACCATGACCAGAAATGGCACGAGATTTCAGTAATCTCATCACAAAATTAGCATGGGCATTAATTGCCACAGACCCTAACATTTACTTGTTTATACAATGTACGGAAAACGAAGCAGAAAATCGATCTGAAACCAATATGCAAACTATATATATGTACCGTGCACCCAAAATAAATAGAAGACCTACGGACTTATAATAGACTAATAAAGACATAAAGTTTGACAGAACTATTGAATATACGAAAAATAGTGAATTGCTACCTATAAACTTATTAAGCATAAAATATACTAATAGATAGCCTAATATGCTTAAGTAAATTGTATAAGAGAGGTGTATTGAGTACTTAGTTTTTTTTCAACTGTACGGAGAAAGATGTCTTTCTAATACACACGATAAGCATACATAAAAACAATAATTGTTGTTACATACACTTGTTATGGTTAAATATCTTTTTTGAAACTCAAAATCATATAAAAACCTAAGTTTTAATCGTTAGTACATATTTTCGCTAATGGTAGGTAAATTATAGTTCTAAATGTAACGAAAACAATCCACTCGATACCTAACACTCCAATAAATGTTATAATTGATAAGCTAAGCAATTTTCTCCTCTCTCATCTCAGTCTGCTAGAAGACAGAGTGTTTCGCCAACCACTAAAGAAGTTAGTTCAAGTGTAAAAGAGGGAAGAAATTTGCTCAATCTATCCTCGTAGACTTTTTCCTGTACATACATACACCTATGTTCCCAAAAGGGGTAGGCAGAGCACACAAAACGTGACATAGACAAAACCATGATAATGACTATTTCACGCTTCCCAGGCACTTGTCTTCTAGCTTAATATTATATTGGTAACAGATGGAAGAGGTAATAATAGTGACAGGTTGCTAGCATGACGCCAAAAGCATACCTAAACCTATTTCCTTAGTCGCCTCTTACGACATCAACGGAAGGAATGGAGAAGTGTTATTCTAGACCCAACACCACACGGGGGAGAAATGGAGAGGTGTTATTCTAGACCCGTCACCACACTTTTTTCTGTCCCTTTGTTTATAATTGCCTCTTGCACCTTCATTTTCGTTGAGTTCTTATACAAATTTTCTCGAAGACGAATTAGGTATCCAGCTATTAAGTCATTAAACGGAACAAAGACTAAGCTTCTTCTTTGCTCAAAGTGGGAAATTAAATGAGACAGTAAACGAAAACAAACAAAGTAGAGGTACTTTGTTGTGCACGGCGCTAAATACGATAGAGAACACGTACCTATACGAAGTAGGTCGGCACATGTGAAGCTTCAGCGGAGACAGAGCAAAATCCTATTAACCTAACGGGATTAGGGGAAGGTGGCTAGAGACGATCGCCGCGACTCAAAGCCAGTACCTGCGGGGACTCCAGCGGTCGTCAAATACTTTAAAGCAAGCGGTTCCAGGAACGACAATGCCGAAGGAGGATCCTGAAACCACCGCTCTCAAGAAAGAGCTGAACGATCTTATTGCTTCCCTCAAGGTACTAATTTCACTACCTTAAACTTTAATTGACGTGAAGGTTTACTACTTTGCTACGTGCCTACCTTTTAAATCAGCTTAGTATCAATAAGAATAATATTTACGATTAAAATTAACAACGTAAACATACTTACTTAAAAAAAAAGTAAGGATATGTATGCGAAATACAAAAACTGATACTAAATTAATAATCATCATACATAGGCTTGAGCTGTGTGCTATGCACCCTAAATAACATTTAACAGCTGAATTTTTAGTTGTAGTAGTAACAACCTGTCACTGCAATATCACGTTTAACCATCTGGTTACCCTGAAATTGCTAAACGTGGCACTGGAATTTTTAAATATTCTCTGTTAAATGCTTTGCCTACCCCTCTTGGGAATACAGGCGTGAGAATATGTATGTATGTATGTATTTCTAGTTTTTTAATGAAACGAAATATTTTCACAGGAAGCGCAACAAAAAGTGGCAGATGCAAAACTCTCTGAAAAATGCGGCGACTTGTCTGATGCGCCAAAGATACGACTTCAGACAAAAAAAACCTTGAAGGGCCACATCAATAAAGTCAACTCGGTGCACTACAGTGGAGATTCTAGGTGAGTGTATAGTTGCTTGGCGAAACCTGGGACAAGCGCTCAAGCTCGGTAAAAAACACATTGAACATAATTATAATAGTTGGATAACCTAATTAGCTCTAACGCAAAGAAGTCTACCTAAGTACCTATCGAGCTTTTTACTTCCTAACTTCTATTTTAACACAATTCATATTGTGCAAATTTTCTTGACGCTTGTGGTAGTGCGCTTAGCGATTTAATTACAATAAAATATTTGTTTATTATTCAACACCCTCTCGCCCTCGGAGCTCTCGCCACTCTTTATTTTTGGAAGACTGACAGCCAACATATTTTAATAAAAAAATAACACAGACGTCAAAAGCCTACTTAACCGAATTTGAAAGTTTTTTTAGATAAGCTAGGTGACGCACTAAACTCGTCGACACCTGCGCCCGGCGCTCGACTCTGCAGTCAGAAATGTCTAATTTTCCATGTTTTGTGACAGCTAATTTTGACACCTCGACGCTGCAGTATTTTACGTTACTCAAGCCGTAGGTTTATATTTATTAAAGAAATATACTTCTTAATTTTACCATAATTATATCCAATTATAAATATTTAGTGCACACTATTAGTAAGTACTTTTGTTTTCTTAAACATGAATACACAACAACGCATTTGCTTGACAACGACTCCACAACAGTACCTACGATAGGATTATGACGTCATGACCGTTTTCTGTTATTTTTTTTAACAATGATATTTACTTTTTGGTCGCTGAAAATTTGTGACCATGGTACTTAAATATACTATTGAAAAAGAAAAAGGGAATAGGTTTACCCTTACATATTACTTATAACCAAAGTGGTTCACGCTGTAGCAGTTTTGACGCTAAACTTGCTCACATTATTAAGAGATGTCCTTGGTAGATCGAATTGCGTGGTCTCTTCAGTAGTCAACATAAACGAAAGAGTATTTAGTAAATATAAATACATATTTGTTAGTGACATTTCCTTAGAGATATTTTCTTTGCCGTCTGTTATTGGCATTGCGGCTAGAAAGCTCAAGTCTGAGGTGTTGGCTGAGTAGAATTATTGTACGAGCGTGACGGGTGACGGTTATTCACCCAACTAAGAAATCCCCATGTTGTAAGAAACTGAACAAATTAATGTAGACAGATGCGTCTCGGCGTAGTATTTAATCCCATCTACAAAAAGGCGATACTTACGTAATCTTTTTTATGGCGACAGTACTAAACAAAAGCTACTTAACGAATTTTTTTACACACATGCAAGACCGACATTTTTCAGAAAATACTCGTGGACGAAATTTGACCATAACTATTTTACCTAAACGTAAATGGGAAAAGACCCCTGTAAAATATTTCCTGAAAATTTTCATTATTAAGCTTGTGGGAGGCAAATGTTTCATCGCTTTTCAGGACAATGAGACTTACATACATACATACATATTCTCACGCCTGTATTCCCAAAAGGGGTAGGCAGAGCACATGAATTCAAAAATTCAGTGCCACGTCTAGCAATTTCAGGGTATGCAGATGGTTAAACGTGATATTACAGTGACAGGTTGCTAGACCATCGCCCACAATACACTCACCCTTTCCCAGAGTCGACTCTTACGACACCCACGGGAAGAAAGGGGGAGGTGCTATTCTAACCCGGCACCACACGGGTAATAATGAGACTTGTGTATCGCAAACCTATGCTATACGAAGTTACACTATAGCTATGCCCATACAAGAATACATCACACCTGTATTCCCAAATGGGACAGGCAGATCAAATGAAACGCCACTTAGACGTGACCATTCGCGTTCCGTAGCCACTTCTAGCGTAAGTATTTTGATATGGACTGGTGTTGAGGCAATTATTTTTCAATTTTAGTTTTAAATTCGGAAAAAAAGCTTCACAGAGGTTTTCAGAATCGTATATCCGACCACTGGTTAAAATATCGACCTCAACCTCAAGAACACTGAACACTAAAAATAAAGTTAGATAACGCAAGTTCCTAATGAGACGTTCTTTATCATCAAAAACATTAAAAGAAAGCGACTGGCCACGAGAAGAGTCCTATGAGAAACTTTTGACGAATGATCATCCCGGTGGCTTCATTTGGCTATAAAAAGTTTGGAACCCCGGCAGGCACTGCGTGACGGGCTCTCTGGACGGCAAGCTGATCATCTGGGACACCTGGAGCGGCAACAAGGTGCAGGTGATCCCGCTGCGCTCTGCGTGGGTCATGAGCGTCGCTTTCGCACCTTCGGGGAACTTTGTCGGTATGTGTTCTCTAGTTCATTCGTCGATATAGGAGTCACTTTTCTATCATAGATGATTTGGGATGAGGGTTTCAGCATCATTTTCCAAAGCGTTTTTCATAACGAATACATAACGAGTAAACATTTGCGATTTTTCATACATTCATACATAAGTACATATTCTTAAGCCTTTATTCCCAGGAGGGGTAGGCAGAGCACATGAATTCAAAAATCCAGTGCCACGTTTAGCAATTTCAGAGTAACCAGATATTATACGTGATATTGCAGTGACAGGTTGTTAATAGCCCATCGCCCACAATACACTAACCCTTTCCCAGAGTTGACTCTTACGACACCCACGGGAAGAAAAGGGGAAGTGCTACTTAGCGATTTTTCAAGTAAAAATAAAAGTGGCATTTTTATCTACTTACAAAATTGTTACAAAGATTTTTACAAAAAAAAAAAAACAAAAGGTTATTTTCCACTTGAGCAGCAGGTTTCACTTTTTATATTCTCTATTTTAAGGCATCATAGATAGATTACCTATAACAACAAAATACAAGAATGCAAATGTTGTATATCTCCCTGATCTCCGCGATCCGCGGATAGACGCGCCTCGCGTTCTTTAGTGCTCTCCCGAGACCATTCGAGTATTCGCCGTTAGCATTCTGCAATGCCAGCGTTGATGTTTGTTGTCGGCTCAGCTTGCGGGGGCATGGACAACATGTGCACGGTGTACGATGTGAACAACCGAGACTCGACGGGCGCGGCGAAGATGGTGCGAGAGCTGGCGGGCTACGAGGGCTTCCTCAGCAGCTGCCGGTTCCTGGACGACACGCATATCCTCACCGGCTCCGGAGACATGAAAATGTAACGACCAGTCCTAATATTCAATCTGACCACGGTTTAGCATACTAGAGATAAAAAAAAATGGCACAGAATGTTTCCAGTCACTGGTAAACTAAAATCTAAACCGTCGGTAAATTGAATTGGGACGTGCTGTACGTCTGACATACGCTTGAACTAATTAATTATACATGTAAAACAAAATATCCTTTATAGACGTAGGTAAGTTCATGCTGATTGTGAAGGTAAGCTGCGTTCACGTTGCGGCCCAGAACCGTAGTTCCTATTTATAAATTTTATTCAACTCATTAAGCGTCAGCATCATTGTTACATTGTAAACGTTATTCTCTTGTGATCCTAAATGGTGTAAAAGGTGTTCTAGTGTTACAAAAAGTTTCACAGTAATTATCAAACCAACACCTGAGTAGAGAATTTCAAGCAATAAATTCTTAACGGATGCTTACGTGATAATGATAACAAAGTCCGTACTTAGAGCCTGTGAAAATGTCACATGCAAACGTACAAAGCGAAGAGGAAGTAAGCAAACATTTTAGTAGATAGATTACTTGTATTACTAAATATAAAGAAGCCATTTTTACATGCAGATGTATTTGGGATCTGGAATCTGGAAAGAGGGAAACCGAATTCGACGCCCACGCCGGCGATGTGGTTACTATATCTTTGGCACCTGGTGAGTTTTTCTTTGTCCAGCGCCTTAGACCTAACATAGAAATTTAAACTATAATCTATTTTTTGCTATTCTTTCAGACATGAAAACGTACGTGACTGGTTCTGTAGATAAAACCTGTAAACTATGGGATGTCCGAGAGGATAAAGCTAAGCAAACATTCTTTGGGCACGAGGCAGACGTGAACAGTGTGTGTGTGAGTATAATTATTTAACTAATACCTCTTAGACAACATTAGGTATGTTATGGTGTTAGGAATTTGTTTTAGTTGTAGGTACTATATTTTGTTTATAAAAGTTTTCCGCTAAAGTTTATAAAGTGTCACATGGAAGCAGTCATCTTCACTTATAAAGAAGTACTTTAAAGTAAGTGCATCAGGTGCTAATTCACATATTCACGGTAAAAAAATAATTTCTAAATACATAGTTCTGTTTCATGTGTATAAATATGCCTTGGACAAGTGTCAACAAAACAAAACCATTTTAACTTTCGAAAGCTAACACTAGACCCTGTGTCTTCGTGGTTATTTAATCTCGTTTTTTTTAAACAGTTCCACAACAGTGGGCAGGCCTTTGCGACCGCCTCCGAGGACAAGACGGCTCGCCTGTTCGACATCCGCAGCGACCAGCAGCTGGGCCACTACACGCCGCCCGGCGCCGGCGGCTTCACCAGCTGCGGTGAGGGCTCCCGGGCTCCAATGAGGGCTCCTGACCATGAATACCCATGTGGAATTTCACTACAACACGATAATTAACGTACTCAAAAACTTAAGGAAACGGAGTTGTTTTAGGAACCAATAAAGGAGTCGCAATCAATAATAACATGAGAAACTGCTCGAGCCCGTTCATTGACAGATAATTTATCAGCTGGTTAAGTTTAGTTTAAAATGTCCTAAAGTTTTGCAGATCTTTGAAAACATCCCAAATATTCTAAAAATGTACAGTCAGGGAAATTGAATGTTTAGCAGGTTGAGATACTTCTAAAATTGGCCTGATTACTGTATCCAGCCATGACTTTGACATAAATACTCAATATTGAACTTCATGGTGAATGCGAACAAATTATGAAGGCGGGTCAACCTGCTAAATATTCAATTTCCCTGACTGCAATGTTTTTTTGTTACAATATGTACCTACTTAAAGACTATATTATTAGCCAGTACTTAGTCAGTGACAAAACTTGAATTACTTGAATTAATCCTAACGAAACGAACACAGAAGATAACAAATAGCATGACGCGGCAATATCAAACAGGTTAGGCTGGTAGTTTCTCCACTGTGGGATGTATAAAGTCAGAAATAAACGCGCGACTTCCATGAACACGCAAATACGATTGGAGTTATACTTAGGTAATGAGTATAGGATTGGTTAAAAATATGTTAAGCTTAAGTATTAGCTAAAAACTGTTTTTGTCGCCATATTTCTTACATGGTCGCATCAGCGGCAAGTTTATTTTTTACTTGAACATTTAAAGCGCTCTTACAGTTTCTTATGAAGAGGATTCAGAGGCAAAAAGTTTATTTACGCTTCTCCTGAGGTACATACAGTAAAATACGTCGTAAGTAAAAATCCCATTAGTAACTTATGGAAATACCGACATGTTGAGGTATAATCATTTACATTCATTATCATTATACTTACATACCCGGACAATTTTCCCGCTTTACATTACAAAAGTAAACTCTCATATTTTCCTGTTTTGCTGTGGAGGTAAGTACAAACTATAAGCGGTATATACTTAGTCGGACCCTAAGTTCTGACACTAGGTAGGTAGGTCTAATAAGGTCTAAGGTCATATCAAACGATACAGCGAAGACACAAGAATAGATAGCAAATCGAAAAGCAATCGGTTTCATGACGTTTGTGATAGAATACCAAAGGTGAATAAAGTAGTCAAGGCGCGAACTTAAAGATATCCCATTCGAAAGCAAAAGCTACCGAAGCATAGCAAAGCCATGGTAAATAGAGTTTAAAATAGAACAGAAAGCACGTGCTAATTGAACCATAACATCACATTTACTCGATGCACTATTGAAACGGTAGGTCGCCAATCGGCAGTTTTTTTTACCTTTTTTTGTATTAGGTACCAACTTAGAGTTAAGCTACAAGAATCAAAATAATGAAGTGTAGCGTGACTATCACCCGTCATTTTTGATGATTTTCCTAAAAGCCTCATAGTAATATTCCAGCCTCAACAAGTGCTAGCAAAAAAGTTACTAACATGCAACTGACATTTACTTGTGTACTTATTTAATTTAATCAATACCTACCTATATTAATTGCAGGTCTGTCTCCTAGTGGAAGATACCTACTTGCCGGTTCCGACGACAACACCGTCCACTCCTGGGATACGTTGAAAGTGTCGCATACTGGTAAACACACACAAACTTACCTGTTTAGCAATTATTCTTAATTACGGTTCGCTGTCAGATTTAATATGTTGGTAATTTATATTTTGAACAAAGCGAGTGTTTGCGCTGGAAAAAAGTATCTAAAGTCGTCGAACATTGGAATATTATAACAATAGACAGTTAGCGGAATAACAATTAAAATGTATTTCCATCACATTCACCAGTTTACAGTAGGCAGTCATATAATTTGTATATTGATATCATATTCAGCGGCATACTTAAGACGTAGTTGTACCTAACACAAAGCTGCCAGTTTAAGATTAAATAACGGGGTTACACAATTAATTGTTAAACATGTAGTTTTCATTCAATTATTTCGTTTTCCAATTTTATATCTACCTACTTCGTTGCAATTTTCACATTAATAGAAGAGCATGCTTCATTTTTTATCTAAATCACACCCGTTGCTTTCTAATTACTTTATCTGCCTTTTTATAGACAATTTCCCATCGAACATAATGCCATTGCATCACGCTTTACGTGCATTTCCAGGAAATTTGTATTAATGTAGGTATGATTTACGCAACTTAGTGTGAAATCAAATGAAATATAAATCGAAATAAAACTCAAGTTAGAAAAAATGGCTCATAAATCTTCATCCCGAACTGTACCTACCTGGCGCTAATATACTCATACTCATTCTTAATAGGCAAATATATCCTACGCACCAGATCTTTTTCTATTGGCCTGCAGCCCAAGCTTGTCACAAAAGGCGAATCTGCACCCGAGGGTGTTCCTGTCTCCTATGCAACGGTTAGGTACAAATTCATACGCTGCTAAATGTTTCAGTTTAGTGGGTGGCATCCTCAGAAGCGGGATCGGCCGGTATTGGGGTGTTGTTTCAATGTGACTGGGCAAAACGCATGTTGCGTCCTATGCGCAGCAACCTTTCTGTCACTGTTCACCTTGCCAACCTCAAACCATGCGGGCTCTTACCATCGGCACGATTTAACCCAGTCGATTTCTTTTGCGTATTAACGGGAATAATTTTATGGAACTGAGACAGCGCCTCCAAGCGGCACGTTTGCACAACTGCCGCTGTCGACACAGTTTCCAGACAATTTTTCGCGTTAATACGCAAACGAAATCGACGCGTTTCTTGACCGACTTCATTACGCTAGACGTCGGTAAGATTTTTTTTTTCCAGGAACTTTAAACGGCCACGAAAACCGGGTGACATCGATCTCGATAGCGCCGAACGGGGTCGCCATGGCCAGCTGCTCCTGGGACCAGAGCGTCAGGGTGTGGGGCTAAGGAGCCCCGCTGCAAAGCTGGGATAAACGTCTTAAAATTATTTTCTCATGAATACATACTTAGTAAAGAAAGTGTGCATAAAGGACGCATACTGTATTGTCAAGTACCTTATTTTTCCATGACTAGCGATGTGTTATGTACTCAAGTCCTGAATCCTTACTTAAGTCGTTCATACGCTACTTGAATCTTAGCTCATTATTTTAAAGTCGATTTTTCTCTGTAATTGACCGTCACTCAAAATTAAATCGTAAAAAAATATTGTTACTTTTAAATACTTAGCAATACTGTGTAACTTTTTCATTCTCTCAGTGATAAATTTTAACTACTTACCTATTTACTATTACAAATTATAGCTAAAAGTTAATGGTTTTTTTTTTCCTATACCAATTTTGTATACCTATACGACTGGATTTTTATTATCGCTAAGCGTAAGATATTTAAAAATAGACTACCTACACATCCACGCTTAAGAAAAGTGCATTGCAACCGCGAATGTGTGATGTTCCCGAAATAAAACAAAATGGTTGGGTTTACTGTGTCTCGTTTTCGTGAAATAGTAATTTAGATGTATACTTAATCTATGCCTATAGGGCAACTACAAGAACTAAAAGTCACCCAGACATCGAGAGAAATATCAACGGTGGATGGACACCATATCGGAATGGTTTTCTAAGAAAGTCATTTGATTATTTGCACATTCAATTCAAATATTCGCAAATGTTAGGATTAGAGCTTATAATAAAATATTTTTTTCTGTAATCCGTAATGAACTGAAACTAACCGGCCAAGTGCATTTTGTTCCATACTACACAACGTCAGTAGCAACCAAGTATTTTCAATACAGTAAACGAATCTATTATGCAGTGAAGTCAATTCCGCAGTTTCGGACTGGATAAAGTGGATCCCTAGAAGAAAAAGTTGAAAAACGCCTTACGAAACAAATGCGCTTTGTTCATAATAAGTATCATCGGCTAATTCACAAACCCACCTCGCATATAATCATATGCACAAAGCATTTCCCAAGAAAAAAATCCACGGACCGTCAATAACTAGTGGGCCAAGGCTAAATAAAACCTTTCATTTTCCAACCATAACTAAACCATGTTAGATGTTTTACCTAAACCAGCAGAGTGTGGAAAGGAGGCAAGCGAGTGCAATTTAAAAGTAAACCATGGTGTAGTTACTTAGTAAATATCTATATTACAATCCAAAGTTACAATTATGGTTCTCTCCACATTTCTCGATGCGGAATCGGTTCAAGCCGACGATAGAAGAAGTCGGTACAAGCGTCGACCGAACTGAGTCGTTTCGATTTGAGCGGTATGGTTGGGAGAGACCCTGAGGTTATGTAGGTTCATAGTTCGTCGGCGATGCTGCGCTGGCGCGCGTTGTGCCACAGCGGCAGCTTGCCCCAGAAGCGCGATCGCTCAGCTAAGTGCTTCTTCATGCTCGGCTTCAAACTTATGTCCAGATACTCCCGAATGTTGGGGCTGGAGGCAGGCGACCACTTCGAAGGCACTGCGATCGGCTTGTTTGGATTCCTGTAATTCATTTGAATTGTTTATGATTATGGGCGGCAAACGACCAAACTACGTTTAAGACGAAGTTAGAGACTTCATAATTATTTTCGATAGATGCCGAGTTATTTGTTTTATTAAAAAAATATTAAAGACTACAGTGTGCTACAAGTAGCCACAAGAAGACAGATTTGTATTATGTAGCATGTACTCTGCCTATCCGACTTGGGAATACAGGTGTGATATTATGTACCTTTGTATGTATTTGGCTCTTGGCAAACCAAGTAATATTTAGGTAAATAGGTACACATATTTATTTTATCATGATTGAAAACTTCTTTGTATTAAATAAATCTTACCCGGTGGTAGCAAAATTCGTCCACATTGTAACTATTAGATCACTTATTTTCAGATCTTCTTCCGAAACATCGTTCGAGAGAAAACCTACCGGGAACAAATGCATTATCTCATCGGCGTGGCATACACCTGTCGAAAAAAAGTGTTATTAATTACCGAACGCACTATAAATACCGTACCAGCCTTATAAACATCGCGTCTTTTAAGAAATCATATTGTAATGACAATAAAAATTAAAAAAACATGTACTTACACAGAGACCGTAAAAAAATAAAGTCTTTAAACAAATTGAGAGTAGGTAATTTTGATTTTTAAGCTGCAAAGCATATAGTACCTATATGTGAGAGAATCAATGGTATCTGTTCTGATACTTAGAAAACTCTGTCAGTCAGTAGTGAGAAGCGGTCACGGGGAGTCCCACAAAAGCCGTCACATGACTGTGTCAGTCGTAAACACAGAGTGACCTCTAATGACAATAATGTAAGTATCTCTTAATTAAGTTAACGTTTATCATAGGTTCCGTAGAGACCTCTGAAGTGGTTGTTCGTAATTTAATTCATTTTCCAACCTAACGTACTAGTAAGTAGATAATCTAAGCGTAACTAAACATGGCAGGCAAGTAGGTGCTAAGATCATCATATCACACTAAAAATGATCGAACATTCTTAGGTAGGTAAACAGTAATTGATAGGCCAAGAGCTCTACAGATGTGAAACTTTGTCATTCATAAAAACATTATCAAGTAACCAATACGTCTCTCTTTATACTTAATGTAATATATGCTGCTTATAGGTACTATGATAACAAATGCAAGTACCGTAATTCCTGGTTGGATCACCGAATATCTGAGAAAAGCTGTTATTCGCCAAGTAAGTCAACTCATACAGGTACACCGGGCTGCTGGAGTGAGTCATCGTGTGTTCAATGGCCTCTACTGCGGGGTACGCGAAGTACGAGTCCGTGTAAATCTAAACAAGAAATAAAACGCTTGTTTTCACACGTGAAATCCTAGGCCAAAAATGAAAAACTTCATTATTTGCACACTTACATCGAGCAAACCTCTTTTGTACTCCTCTTCGCTTTTGCCGTCTAAGTAATGCGCTCTGACTTTTTTTGTTATTTCTTCAACATAAGGCGAATTATCGTAATATAATGATATAGGAGATATTATATCAAATGCAGACTTAAATTCTTTATATCTGGTCTCATCAGATGTAATCCCTGAAAGACAAAATGAAAAAATATAATAAACGCCGCCAATACCGTTATGGTCAAGGGTCCTGCGTAGTCAAATAGCTAGTGATATTGCTATTTACGCAATTACTTGTACCTACGTGTAATAATAAAACGTCATAATCTAAAAGCAGTTTGACTGCTGCCCTTTCCTTGGGTTTACCAATTACGCAAGGTACCTAGTTACCAACCTGTTAAACTGTAAGTACCTTTTTTCGACACAACGCCCTTCAAATCGCTCACGATCACAAGTAGCCTGAAGTAATGTGGGCCTCCAGAACAATACGCCAAGTGGTATCAGTTTGTCTACTTCTGAGGAGTAACTGAGCCACTAAGGAGTTTTCAGCACTTCTTGTTAACACGTTCACTGCGGTTTCGGGTCGAATAGACCCTATGCGTATCTAGCCTACGGTGCGGCAGGCAAATTCCTTAACTTT
>BHDV01065357.1:220372-234323 GCA_005406045.1 Adoxophyes honmai
GCCTGTATAAGAAGACTCCATTTTGAATTCTTATTGTAGCCATGTAAATTGGATTTATTAACGTCTACCCAGCCAGATTATAAGATTTAAGGTAATATTAGCCAAATCTTCTTATAGTGTGCCGCTTTAACCTGTCGTCTGTGTCCGAAAAGGATCTCAAAAGTACCTGTCGTATGTGTATGATAAGGATCAGTATCATACGACTTTTTTGAATTGTTGCGTGTCAGGATCCTTATCAAACGCAGACGACAGGTTAAGTCACACTGACATAATGAATGCTCTTTTAAAACTACTATGAGGGCGTAAGCCTTATAGAATAAATTTTATAAGGTTAAATTGTTTGTTGGGCAGCTGTGTATCGCGCGCGTTACAAACAGCCCGAGTCAACCCTAGTGAACTTCGTCTAAACTGAGTCGTTCCCATTCATCGTTCGACGAACGTTTAAGTAGATTGATGCTCATAATCAGTGCTGTTACGTACCTTCACTGACTGACTTTCTATTGATTTGCAACCAAGCGGAAAGGCCTGAAGGAGTCGCTGGAGTTACATAAAACTTTTCAAGAAAATTGTCACGATTGAATCATGTTTAAACCTGCGATGTTAAAAAGTTGAACCGTTAGTATCGAGACTGAGTATCGTTTAAACATTTACTTGCATTTGCCATCACGATCGTAGTATTACCTATCGTTATTATTATCTTATGGATTTTAACGACTTTACCCATGAGTTTATCACTTGAAAATAAACAAAATTTCTTCATTACTACAAAAATGGCGTGTACATATATAAAATTAATTACGGATATGTATAAGTATCTATTAAAATAAAATAAAAAAGGTTCTGCGTGCTGGCATTCCTCCAGGAGCTGGGCTGGTAGGTACGTAGAGGTATGTAAAGTGCCGGCCGGCTTATCCAAGCAAAACAGGACCAAACAAGTCGTCAAGTTGCAGAGACCAGCCCGTCCAACAATTAAGAATACTTAAAATTTTGACAATACTTGATAATGTAGAACATTTTCAATGTCACATCACAAACATGGTACTTAACAGGACAATCAAGAACTTTAAATCAGTTTGGTCAATCGTAGTTAATTCACTATGAAATGAAATAAATTTATTTGCTTTAGATATGGTATTACATATAGTTGTATTGAAAATCCGTACCAATATATAAATGTGAAAGTGTGTTTGTTTGTTTGTTTGTTTGTCCGTCTTTCACGGCTAAACGGAGCGATGGATTGACGTGATTTTTTAGGTAGAGATAGTTTAGGACATGGAGAGTGACATAGGCTACTTTTTGTCTCTTCAAAACCTCCCATTTCCCTAAAGTGAGGGGTGGAAGTTTTCAATGTACAAAGCTATAAATTGGTATGTGTGCTATCTCTTCCGTGATACCCCGAAATTAACGCGAGCGGAGCCGCGGGCAAAATCTAGTATAAATATTGTGTTGTACAATGACACGTCTAACCAAATAAGTTGGCATGCAAATTGTGTATTCGTTTATTGTTAATATTACCTATTTTTACCTATTTTAGACTTTATATACTGAAACAAAAATAGTTAACGCTTATGCTTTTATTTATTTTTGATGTCATATTTTCAATTTTTTTTCTTAGTATTATTTTATTGAATAAAAGGTTTTTTCTTTAAGCTATTGAAATAGTTTTACTTTGAATTTATTTCGGGGCAGCTCTGCTATATTTTTTGGTAGTTTGTTAAATGTATTTCTAGACTTCGATTACCTATCTACCTATTAGCTATTTATTGAAGCTGACTGCACCATTCCACAAACTCATTCCTGACCCACTGTAGAACCTATTTACAGCAACCGTCTTAGTCACATAGCTTTTGTTAAAAAGAAAAGTACCTAATGTGACAATGTTCTACAGGCGCTAGCCGATCAGAAATCAATTCGTTCTACGGCACTAAGTAAAACAAATACAAAACGCGTCTGAATGTTTCCATTCTTTTGCGCCGTAGCTTAGGACTTTAGGACGGGTACTAACGTAAAATTGGAACTCCGTGTTGATGATTTCGTAGCTGTCTTTGGTGCGGAGGCAGGCGAGCAGTGCCTCGGACGGGGCCTGGGGGCAGTTCAGGAACTTGGCGAGACGGAAGGCCTGCTTCAGGGCCTCCCCAGGAGGCGCCTCCGCCCACGGCACCACGGCCACACCCGACTCCGCTATCACTTTGTGGAACAGCCCTGCAACATGCCAAGCGAATTGATAACTGATCATTAAGTTGGCTTTATTATACTCCGTTTATTTTAAGATTAGAATTTCAACTGCTAAAACCTAAAGCATAATATACACTGAATCCGGCGGCCTGTAAGAAAATAATCCCAATAATAATAAAAAAGTTGCCGACATTATGTCGGCGGACCGGCGGGCTCAGTGTGTATTGCGCTTATCATATTTTTAAGTTAGTAATCACTAGGCATCGCCTACGCGTACCTTTTGTATTGAAAACAGTACAACAAACAGTAATAAGTGTTATTGAACTAATCATTTCCATATTAACCTTTGGATTCCAGAGAAAAAATCAAATTTTATCCGTTATATTTCTAATCTTAATTTAAACAGAGTATAGAACAGGAGAGAAAACAGACGAAAATTTGCTAGAAGGCTCCGAAATGCGAAATTTTATGCGCTCTGCCTATCCTAGTTCATTTATTCAGAAACAATACGGTAATTCATATTTATATGTACCTACGCGGGACTTAATCACGATTTTATTTACCTTCTCGACGTTTCGGCCTCGTTACAGCGACCGTGGTCACGAGTTGACTTGTGTTCACTCGTGACCGCGGTCGCTGTAACGCGGCCGAAACGTCGAGAAGGTAAATAAAATCGTGATCAAGTCCCGCGTACATATAAATATGAGTGAGAATCGCGAAAGTTTAAAACATTACAATACGGTAATTATTCGAAATTTTGGGAATACTAGCGTGATAAGTATGTAGGATGCATAACGTACGCTGCACAGGTTGATTCGAATGGTCGACACAAGGTCAACTCGACACCTTGCTTTTCGCTTTCAATTGAATTGGAGTTGAAAATGACGATAATTGGTGCAAAGTCGAGCACTGGGTCCTTTACGATATGTACTCGTATGTAGAAAAAAAAACAGACGACATGGAGGTACTTATTAAGTTACTACAATTATTTACGTTAGAGGTGATACTCATACACATACATCAGACGTGTACTTCGAAATGGGGTAGGCAGAGCACACGAAACGCTACTTAGTCAAAACCATGACTATTTCACTTTTTTTAGCCGCTTTGGTTGAAATCTTGATGTAAGTGGTATAATAATGACATTGCTAGCCGATCGCCTAAAGCATACCTACTTTATCCTATTTCCTTAGTCGTCACTTACGACATCTATAGAAGAAAATGAAATTGTAGAGGTGTTATTCTAAGCCCGACAGCACACAATACTCCTATAAACTAGGTACTTAGTCATTTTTAATATGCCATGTAATTTAAAATAATATTAGCCATGCAACTATTAGACATGGTGTCCCCTAAGATAGTAAGATACAATAGATTTAGGGGGAAGATAGGTGATCAAAACATTCATCAAAAATAGTCGTAATCTTAATACTTAGTCACTATTATCGGGACATGTGCATTCTACAGTGGTAAAACTTTAATGATTGTATGGTTTCTATAGATCTCACGTCGAAGCAAGTACTTATAAGCCTCCAGGGCTATTGTCTAGC
Organism: Adoxophyes honmai; assembly: GCA_005406045.1. Lineage (NCBI taxonomy): Eukaryota > Metazoa > Arthropoda > Insecta > Lepidoptera > Tortricidae > Adoxophyes > Adoxophyes honmai. Next base: position 224,098 of record BHDV01065357.1, read on the forward strand.
GCACAAAATATCTACATCAGTATCAATTTGACAGTTGAAACCAAATCAAACAAGCCCATACCTATAATGTATTAGAATTTTGACATTTAAACCAAATCGAACGAATGATTTCCTAAAAATAATTTTTGTGTAAACTCTAAAAATCCTCTCACAATCGTAATCCAGTTTTTTTACACGAAAGCACTTTACCGCGACGTTTGAAATCTAGATCGCTTTCCACCGTGACACCGATGTTGCTTTTTATTGCGTTAGACAATAGCCCTCTGCTCACTGTAGGTATTATTTTTAACAAAAGTAAAGTACCTAACGAATATTGATGATAAACCCATAAGCCTTTAAATTTGTTGTGCTATTTACCTACGACATATTATTTAATAGGCATAAAATTTTTCAATAACATACTTTAAGGCCATTAGTCAAGCGTGGTCATGCTTTAGTCGTTGATAAAATTTATTGAATATTTTCCCAAAGGTGAAAGTTTAACAACATTATGAAGCATTACCGTTACTTTAACGAAATAAATAAAATAAGTATTATGCATCTGTAATAATCTGTATATTATTGCAAAAAAGACTAAGTATTAACGCACTTTTGTTGTTTGAAATAAAACACGCGAAATGCTCTTGAATTATCCTCTTCAGTTATCCTTAATTCCTTATCCTAAATTAATTATCCTCTTGGTAGTATTGTTAGTACCTAAGGCGACAGTTCTCAATTTACTGTTTTTCAAGTCAAATTTTATTAGTTTTATTACTGACCGACCATATTTTAACCTATTTACAGTAAACTTCATAGTGACAATGCATTGGTCGACAAGAAAAAACTTTATTAAGGTCAAGAATCTATTGGATCGACTGCTCAGAGCATTTGGCTGTTTTCTTGCTGTTAATTCGTCCTTTTTAATGTAAGTAGGGAATTATGGCTGAGTCGAAATTAAGTTAGGCCGCTGAATACTTATGCGAGAGTTTAAACCGCCATCATTATTATCAACACTTTTTTTACTAGTTTATTTTAAGTAATTGATAGAATATGTATGTGTCATAGAGAGTATTGTATAAAAGAATATGATGACTTACTACTTACTACACAAAATATGACGTACCTACCTAATCTATGAAAAAACCTTTGTGGTGTCGGGTTAGAAAAACACCTTTCCATTTATTCCGTGGATATGGCTAGCAACCTATCACTATTATACCATACCTCTTACATCTGTTTTTAAACTTAAAATTATTCTAAAGGTGGCTATGAAACGTGAAGTTATCACAGATTTGTCCAGCCCCGGATCTAGGGGGGGGGGGCAACCGGGGCACCTGCCCCGGGCGGCAGTTTCAGGGGGCGCCAAAATGCCACCTATTATACATTAGTGTTAATCAAACGCTCACGAGAGGGGGCGCTATATCAAGTTCTTGCTCCGGTTCGAAAAAATATGCCCCGGTTCGAAAAAATCATAGATCCGGGGCTGGATTTGTCTGTACAGCGTCCTGTCTGTTTGGTCTGTGCCCTGTAAGTTTGTGTTCCTTTCATTGCACTCACCTCTGCTAGACTTGGACAGCATGTGGAAGCTGACGCTAGCGCCGCCTGCGCTCTCGCCGAAGATGGTCACGGAGTCTTTGTCCCCTCCAAAGCTGGAGATGACTTGTTGGATGAACCTCAATGCTTCACGCTGGTCCTTGAGACCGTTATTGCCCGGGCAGAGCTCGTCTTGTGTCGACAGGAAACCGAGGGGCCCTGCCGCGACATTTGAATATAATACCAGTTAAAAAACTTAATCAGTATGCACAATAGCTTAGGCATAAGCCTTGAAAGAATTAAAATATGGTATGACAATTCTGACTAAAATGGTGTCTCAAATCAATTTAGAAAATAAATTTATAAAATAAAGTGGTTGGCAAACAACTTGGCCGTCTATCGCTTTTACTTATTACTTAAAATCTGACCTTGTTGTTTGCCGACCACTATACGTACGACTTTTTTAATAGGTAAAACTCAGTGCAACTTTAGGAATCATAGATGGAGGCAACTGATGACATGGAATTTAGTGAATCTACATAGCAGTAGATTAGAAAGATTACTATTTATTAGTACTCTCGCCTTGATTTGATAACTTTTGTACCTATAAATTCATTTTTTATTTCCCCAATAAATTACCAACAAGCGCAAAGCATGAAACAATGTGGTCTCGCAATGTAGCATGGTTTGTAAATTTGTTTAAAATTTCTTGAACTGTAAGAGACGAATACGTTTATTTTTTTATAGACCTGTGACAAAAAACAAATACCAACCGCTTAAGATTTACATTCACTAACGTAGAAGAGTATGAAGCAAAAAAAGATTATCTAAAAAAATGTGTAATGGAAATAGCAAAAGACTAAATTTCGCTCAAGCTGCGGTCATAATAGTGTGGATATATTATTATTGGTACTCGCTGCAGATTCAGTTCGGAGGATGTATGCCTTTATTTCATTGATTGCTTAGACGCCATGCCTTTAGAAGAATCAAGACCGTTAATTCTCGGTATATCATTAATTACATTCATTACCTAATCTGTAATTGATCGCCACTAGAATGACGTCTCGGTCCAAAAGGTACTTCGGCCCGTACATGCTCGTGGAGGAGTCCCCGCACATCCAGCCCCCGCCGTGGATCCACACCATCACAGGCAGCGGCTTGTGGCTGCCAGCTAGATCCTGGAAATCGATTACCACTCTAAGCGACTACAATAAACTGCCAAGTGTAACTGCATTTTTGCGTAAAGTTTATTTTACTTATATATTTATACGTCACATTATAAAAAAAAATAACGATCAAAGGTTTGTTTAACTCATTTAGTATACTTGAAATATTGGACTGTCTTTCGGTCTGTCATTGTCAAATTTACTTTGAACTTAAGTACCTTTAAGTATTTTACTGGGGTGCTTAATAACTTTCTTTTCAGCTAAAAAGCGTGATAGAAGTAAAGGTTATCTACTTTATTTTATCGATTTGATGCACTCTAAGTACTTATAAAAAAGCTATACAAGGCCACGTGCCCTATAATTGCAAACAGAACAGCTGTCTCCATACCCACACTGTTCATTACGCATATGAAAAATAATATTTTTCCCATGAGAAACAAATTGGTCTTTTCAGAGCAGCAAAATTGAAATAGAGGTGGCAAAACAGAATGTCTCTTGTGTATCTCGTGTAATATAGGTACTATCACAATTTAACGCCAAACTCCTATAAGAGGCGAATCTTACACACAAAAACCACGAAACTTAAAAAATAAGTCTTACTTGCTGCATCAACAAGTATACATAGATAGTGTTATGTAATTAAGATATATATTATGTGATGATACTGTCAGTGAATATATAATTATATTGCTGCCCTTAAATTTATGTGTCATTAGATAACCATAATTATGAACAAGACGCGTACTAAGTACATTTCATGGCGGGATAAATCGCCTTAGCAGGAAGATTTAATATATGCGTGGTACTCACTTCGCTAGTGTACGGGGTGTAGATGTTGAGGTACAGACAGTCTTCCTGCCCCACGATCTCTTGCTGGCGGGTGTACGGGTTCCTCTGCACGCAGCCGGGACTCGGCTTCGTCGCGTCTAAGGGGCTGTCCCATTTTCCAATTGGCACTGCAGCCTGTAAGCGCGGAAATGTTTTAGGTACTAATTCTGCCCGTAATTAAATATACATAATATTTATTTTACACAAAGTACTTATTGCGAGCGAGAAATATCGATACACGCAGTCAAAGAATCAAATTCATAATGTCATTAATCATTATATCACACCAACTGACTGATATCTGTGTGCTCTGCCTACCACATTTCAGAACATACTTATAGCCGTGATTGTACAGTGTATTATTATGTAACGAACTGCTAATCATAATCAATTCTCGGACATTATCCTTTTGTTGGTATTACATGAAATAAATCTCTATACCTACCTTCAAGTAAATTGTTCCTCTAAATTAGATTTTTTTTAATCTTTGTTCAATTCGGTATTTCATTCCGTGCATGAATACATCAGCCCCGTAAAGACAAATTATTAAACAACGCATAAAGTTGTAGTACTTATACTTAGTTAGGTAAACTATACTCAAGGGTAAAGTGTGTCTCTAAGTTTATTATTTACAAAGACTGATCAGTGATCAAGTTTATTTACGAGTAGTCTATATTTTGTGGGTGCTAGGTACACTATTAGGAAATTGATCACTCATGTAAATGTCAAACTTAAACCCTTGACACGTTTACTTCCTTGGGCTTGTTGACAAGACTTCGAACCCACTTAACATTAACATTTATCCTTGAGTTTCAAATGTTTTGCGTACTTATTAAGATTGAAGCAGACAAAGATCGATTAACATGCCTGCTTGGTGCAGAAGCGTCGTTTGCTATAATGGTGGCGATGTGTATGCCGCTGCCGCGATTCACCTTACTTTATGTCGGTATATTCATAAGAACAAGTGAATTCGTTTTCATAGCAAGCAAAAGTTTAAATCCCATTCGTGTTACCTCTACTGTCATCATTTTATTTATGCTTTGAGAAACCCGAAAGGCCTCTTGTTTTTGTACTAGTTTTTTTTATCTTGAATAATAATTTAAATTAGCAGATTGCTAAGTTCCGTTCCGTGATGTAGTATATGTCATTATAAGAGTAAATCAATGTTTTGCCGACACGTCCGCGGTAGATATATTGTCATTAATATTAGCACTCGTCATCCCACACTAAGTATAAATAATTACTAAACATCATTTTGTTTTCACGTAACCCCTTAGGAGCAGACAAAAACACTTAAAACGTAATAATTTACTCTTTTTACGCTAATTGCTTGAGATACACGATTGGGTAGTTGACTAAATAAATAAACCTGCCAAGTACGAGTCGGACTCGCGCACGAAGGGTTCCGTACCAAAAACTGCAAAAAATCAGAATTTTTGTATGGGAGCCCCCCTTAAATACTAACTTTATTTTTATTCAATTTTATTTATTTTTAAAGTAGATATTTAATTATACATTCTGTGAGCATTTCAAGTATTTACCTAGATACTATTTATTTAAATAGATCCAAAATAGAAAAAAAACACGTTTTTTGTATGGGAGCCCCCCTTAAATACTAATTTTATTTTATTTTAATTATTTTCTTTTAAAGTGAATATTTAATTAAGTATTCTGTGCGCATTTCAAGTATTTACCTGTTACGGTTATTTAAATAGATCCAAAATAGCAAAAAAAAAACACGTTTTTTGTATGGGAGCCCCCCTTAATTATTATAATTATTTTAATTTTAGTATTTGTTGTTATAGCGGCAACAGAAATACATCATCTGTGAAAATTTCAACTCTCTAGCTCTCACGGTTCGTGAGATACAGCCTGGTGACAGACAGACGGACGGACGGACGGACGGACGGACGGACGGACGGACGGACGGACGGACAGACAGACAGCGAAGTCTCAGTAATAGGGTCCCGTTTTTACCCTTTGGGTACGGAACCCTAAAAACTATTTAGTCTGTCGCTAAAAAATATTGTAAGTACACGCATTTTTCTTTTATTTGACAAATAAGAAATGACGAAGATACAGTGCTCCAAGTTTTTTTATTTTTATTAAGGCGTGACGTCACAATCCCCAAGCCAGTTTTTTGTTCTCTTGTTGGTCTTTGTAAAAACTTTAGGCTTAGCACGGCAACACACGCGAGAGACATTGACAGACAAGTAAAATTGATTTCTGAGAGACCCTCAACGCTTGCTCAACGCAGACGTCTAACTGTCAAACTGTATTATGACGTCATAACTAGACTGGTTCCTAATTGTAGACAACATACTGGTTGCCAACTGACTCAGCACGCACTAGGTAGGTACATATGTATGTACAAATTAAAGATAGAGATTTATAAATCTAATAACTTGGATAATTTGCCAAGTTATTAGATTTATAAATCTCTATCTATCTATGTATGTATGAGGCAGTGAGTGTGGGACCGCCATTACAGTGAGTCCCAATATTCAGTTTATTAACGGTTTGGCTAACTAGTGATAGGAAATCACGTCACGGCTATACTTGGTTAGGGCTCATAATGTCCCACTCGCAAAATGCCCCTTTGTCCCTTTCGCAAAAGGTGCCTTTTATAAATGTCCCGTTCTCAAAACGACCTCTCTGCAAAATGCCCCGTTCTCAAAATGTCCCGTCACATAAATTACGTCCCGTTCGCAAAACGTCCCTTTCTCAAAATGTCCCGTTCGCAAAATGTCCTTTCCGCAAAATGTCTCGTTCGAACCCATCGAGTTTGGGCTCATTTGATTCGTCTCAATGAGGTACAGTCGGACATAATAGCTTATACCAAACATGTAACTTTTCACAGAGACTTGTTTCTTTATTTAAACAAGAATTTTGCAGGCGGGACATTTTGCGAAAGGGAAGTTTTGCGAACGGGACATTTTGCGAAAGGAGCTTTTTCAGAAGGGCCATTTTGCGAAAACAATGGGACGATTTGAAGAAGGGACGTTTAGAGAAAGGGACGTAATGGGATAGGGGTATTTTGCATAAGGGACCATTTGAGAAAGGGACGTAATTTTGGTGGAGGGACATTTTGCGAGTGGGACATTATGAGCCCTAACCCTATACTTTACCTGCAATTTTCTATCTCTGGTAAGGTCTAAAGTTTGTGAAATAACGAAAACAAAAAGGCTTCACTGACGAATCTAATCAGCGGACAGAGCGTCTAGTGTGTTCAATTCGATGGTGCAGTCGTTAACGAATTCGTTTGCGAGTTGTCGCGGAATGTATGGAGACTTGTCGACCGTGCCAGTTGTGCAAACGTTCCGCTGGCGGCGCTGTCTCGCTTTCCATACAATATTGCGATAACTCGCAAACGAATTCGTTAGCGACTGCACCATCGAAATGAACACACTAGACGTACGGTTCCATGACGAAAGTGATTGCAAGTGGACGGTCATCTCTTCCAGGCGGTCTTGTCATAGACGTTATCAGCACAATATGTAACTTTCCGTATATCTAAGTTATCAACTTTCTAACTGACTGAAGTTAAATGTCTTTTAAGTTTTAACTCTTCCAAATCTCGAAGTTGATGTCTCAATTTTAGAGATGCAACGGATAGTTGTTTGGCCGGATACCGGATACCGGATATTCGGCCTCATCATCGGCCGGATATCCGGTATCCGGCCGCCGGATATTCGGCCGGCCAAACGATACCTACATTTTAGTTTGGCGGCAGGCGCGTCGTGCAGGTTTCAACCTGTTACGTATGTAGGTTCGCGCGGACCGTTTTCTAGGCAAGAAACGAGTTTTATTAGGTCAGTAAGTACGAAACTAATTTCGTATGCAGTACTCAATATTTTTTAACAAAAAAAACCGACTTCAAATTAGCATTACATATTTTGAAAGTATTCTGTTTACTGAATGTAAATTATTGACTTCATCAACAAATTACCGAAAACGCCGTACATGTCCAAGTAACATTTGAAGAGTTCCCTCGATTTCTCCAAGATTCCATCATCAAATCCTGATTTAGTGCCAATGGGACCAATTTCGAGTTATACCCTTTCGATTAAAAAAAATATTTGAAAATCGGTTCACGGGTCTCCGAGATATCGAGTAACATACACACAAAAAAAAATTAGGTCGAATTGAGAACCCTCTCCTTTTTTTGAAGTCGGTTAAAAATGCAGAGAATAGCGTTTTTAGTCACCACAATTTTCTGTTACTTAATTATGAATATTTTATTTCATTAAGAATTATCATAAGATACGCTACAATTGGTGCTATGCTAATACTGAGCATAGAACTTCTGAACTACTTACTTCAAATGAGGCTTTTTGATAAGTTTAAATTGTACGTTAAAGGTAATACTTATTAACAAATATTGACAATTTGTTGTCGTTTTCTTGTGTACAAATTAACCTTTTTCAAAGTTAAATACCAAACAGAATCACTATCCGGTATCCGGCCGGATAGTGCGCAACTATCCGGTATCCGGCCGGATAGTAAAATAATGGCCGGATAGGCCGGATACCGGATAGCAACCGGATATCCGTTGCATCTCTGCTCAATTTACTGTAATGGGTGCAGGTGAGTCTCGTTGTACCAAATCGTAACTCGAAGACTTGGCCGCCAGCCATGTTGATTTATACAAAAAAGTAAAACTTTTAAGTAAAACGGTTTTATTTTGGTCTAATCAATGTATATAAAACCGTTTTACTTAAAAGTTTTTTTTTCGAGTTTTTTTTGTACAGTGAACTGTATTCTCCTTGTTGTAGCTTTCATTTGATACCCATATTGATGGGGTTGATAAGAAATAGGTCATTCGCCATTTTGTAGCGGTGGCCATTCTGAATTTACAATAAAAACGAATATGCATACCTACATTATTGTATTGTCACCAAAACCCAAATTTCAGATCAATCGGTTGACGGAAAGAGGGTGAAATTTCAATTTCTAAATTTGAACCAACAAAGAATAACGAACGAAGAAACAATAAAACAAACGGGGTAAGCTAAGTAAAACCGTTTAAAAAGTATTACGTCAAGACTAACATAATATCAAATACATAGGTAGGTATGTATTTATGTTACAAGTTTTTTTAATTAACTGCCGTAAAACACCGCAGACCATTTTCAGATAAAACTATTTTTGTTACATTTAAAGTGAAAATGTTCTTATCCTGGGATTTACTTCCTCGATCTTAGGTAAGGGCACTAACTGTTTCATCGTATGAGTATTAAGTGTTACAATAATGTCACCCATAAAAAACAATATTAAAATCGCATTAAAGTAGATAATTACCTAGTCAACCTGATTTAACACAGGTTTATGCAAAACGAAACGGCTTTATAAATTGCATTATATTGATGTAGCTAATGCTCGTCAATTTAAATCCAATGATCGACACTTATATTTTTTCTTTTACTGGTAGGCTGCAAATGACGACTCTTGCCGCAGCGAGGCGCATCGGGCCGTTTAGATCACATCTTATGAATGTCCAAGTGTTCTGAATACGACACATCGAAAGATGAAAATAATTTTAATACTTAACTAATTGTGACCAAACCACAAACGATCACCTTAATGGTTATATGAGCACCGTCTTAATTTTAAATGCTTTATAAAGTCAAATTCTTTTGACATCTTTTAGTAATAAATGTACTCGTAATTAACGATAATGTGCTTTCAACCTCGACAGCTCGCAGTTGACCTCGACGCAGCGCGTCTTGTCACATTAGAAAATAACAAAGCTGAAGTAATTTGCAGACTCAGCTAGTTAATATGTGACTATCCTTAATTTATAGATATCGTCGATGTCGTAAGAGGCGACTAAGAAAAAAAGGTTTAGGTATGCTTTAGGCGACAGGCTAGCAACCTGTCACTATTCCACCTCTTCCATCTTTGCAAACCTAAAACTATGCTAGAAGTGGCTGTAAAGCGTGATATAGTCATAATCATTGTTTCGCCCATGTCACGTTTCGTGTGCTCTGCCTACCCATTTGGGAACACAGGCGTTATTGTATCCCCGTTACGCCCTGTATATATGTATGTATCCTTAAGAAATCAAAAACCATCACTTAGTAACTGAGGAATACTTAATGTACAAATATCCAGGGGTATTTCCTCAGGCAGGTTTTAAAATCGGTCAATTGTGTTTTCCCTGTAGCAATATCAAGCTACTTTTAATTCTAACTGATGTGCTTTAGAGTTCACCGGAATTTAATACAATAAAGTAAACATTCAAAAATATGGACCTACGAAAGACGTAATTTTTGTTAATTTTGTTAACTTATATTGGAGTTGCATAAACACGAAAACTGGATTCACATACCAATAATTTATGTTTAATAAGATAATAAGTTTACCAATGCTTTCGGTATGATTTTTTATCATTGCCAAGATAAACGTACCGCAGTAACTCGACGACACAAGAGCTCTACCTTTTCATAGTTTTTATGAAGATTCACATAATAAGTACAACAACAATAACAAACACAGCCAGAGGAAACTTGAAATAAAACGTGTCCCGAGTCGGCGACGCGGCCAAGGTGAGGACGACCCAAAAAAGGTGGACAAAACAAATTAATCCATTTACTTCCGCATATATTATGTAACCGACTAGATCATATATTTAATAAAATTCAAAATTCAAAATTCAAAATTCAAAACTTTATTTATGCAAATAGGCTCCTAAGAGCACTTTTACACGTCATTTTTGAT
>BHDV01065357.1:235623-284520 GCA_005406045.1 Adoxophyes honmai
CTGGCAAGAGCAGAAATATGTGAGCCCCATTGCAAATTTCGATCCAATGAAATTCCAAGAAAAACGGTGTCATTTACAAGCTTCATAATAAAAGTATAAAATAATAAAAGTCGACATCATTTGAGTTCAATCATGCACAAGTGATATCAGATTTATTTTTAAGATAACAGGATAATTTTATCACTTGATAATATTGTCGCAGGCGAAAAGTAGATAAAATTCAGAAATTAAACCATGTCAGCTATCGTAATTTTTGGTTGTTGTATTGTATGATTTAGCATACAGGCTTATAACAAAGAAAAGTAGTTAAGATGAAATGGGTACAAATGTGCTGGGATCCTTAATGGTCTATTAACAATATGCCGAGTTTTGATTGATCTAAAACAACATTAAAATTATATTAGTGTTTTAGTGAGTACTTTAACGGACCATTGTACAGTGAACACATGGCAGAAAAGTCAAGTGATAGTACATAAGAGGCATTATTTTATTTGCAGAATTCGTTAATAATTTATTCAGCGATTAGCCTTAACAATAAAATTGAAATGGAAATATTTCGGATTCTAAATATTTTATCTGGAGGAACAGATATAAACTCAATTCAATGTAACTGCGAATAAATCTAAGTATTAAGAATCCCTATCAATTTAGATTATTTATAAACTAGAGTTTTCTCTATTTTTTTTTGTAAATTAGAACAATCAGTTAAGTTGCGCAAGTGGATAGACTTACCTTAAATCTCAAATCTCCTACAGGCGGCTCCGCGTACGGTACAGACGTGAAGGCAGAAACGGTTCTTCCCTGTCGGGTCTGGAGATAGTGTCCGCGCACGACCCCGAGGGGAGTCTCAACTGTGGGATCATCTGCACACACACTGCCGGCAAATGCAGTCACAATCAAGAAAATAACCGAGGCCGTTAATTTCTTACGACCAACACTAAAGTAACTTAATAATGCAAACTGGTTTGGCATGGCTGCGAGATGATCGTGCTGCCTCGAAAGCAAAAAACCGAGTGGAAACAAATGCTCAGTTGTCGGACTTTTAGAACGCCGGTGCGGCTCTAGGAAAATGGGCGCTGATCAGGACGACGCTGCGCTAGCGCAGCACCTCCCTACCTATAGTGCTGCTCGCATCACCGCATGGTAATCAGTGGCGCGGCTGACGAAGCGAGCGCGAGCGCGCTGTGACTGGAATGTTCTTAATGTTATGATGCGTGACGAACAAAACGTAATACTCTAATGTTATGAACAGATACAAAATCCGGAAGTTAGCGTCTAGTGTTATCAAAACCCTCATGGATTCGATTTTGATTTCGTTTACGAATTAACGTGAAATTGTAAAGAGACGTGTCGACCGTGGCAGTTGTGCAAATATTTCGCTTGGAGGCGCTGTCTCAGTTTCATGACCGTTTTGATTACATTAGACGCCCAGAACATTTTATATTAAAATTCAAATTCAAATTAAAAAAAGAGAGGGGACTTCGGAAATCGATAAATTAAACTACCTATCGATATTATATTTATGATAGTGATCAATCCACGTTGCTTACAAGTAATTTAAACTAAAACTGAATTATAACATTAATAACTCAATTCACATCCTTTTGCTACTAGGTATAGCAATTTATACTTGTAGATACGGGTCATTGTCATAACCCTAAAAAAACATGTCCATTTGTAATATATAAGACATTTTTAATAATTGCATTTAATTTACATCATAACTATAAAGTACAGGAAACGTACTAGACTATACTATATCATATTTTCTATAAATGTAATTATTTGTTTTGTTTATCACCACAAATGTAATTGAAAGTCCACTTCGGTGGACTGTCCGGGTTCCACCTGTTAATAGAATGTGGCTTTAAAAAAATACATCTCTTTTATTATTGTACAAAAATGCCATTTTTCCCTAATCTATGTATGATTTCCATTTAACACTAATAGGATTTAAAGAATTAGATGGAAATAAAACACATTTTTCGCATCATTGAATCTTGTCACAACATTTTTTGTCTTTTTGGTGGACATTACTTTAAATTCTAGAAAAATTAGGGAAATGTCAAATGAATAGACCGGGACATATAATTTAACTCATTCACTATCGTACTATCCCTGTTAGCATCCATTTTGCCGTGACTAGTGCGCAGCAGACGATATTGTTGTGTTAACAAGAATATTTGGTGGTGTCAATGTTGAATTGTCTTTCCGGTTACTGCTGTATTTAGTAAGTACATCGCTATAAATCCACCAAACGTTTTTAATAATTAGTTAAGCTATCAAACATTGTAAATTATGCCTTGCCTTTTGAATAATCCTTTAAATGGCTGGTGTTGTGAATGATATTGCGGAAAAAGTCCATTCGGTGGACGTCTTTTTGGTGGACTTTTTGTACATCCAAACGATAAATGATTGTATTTCGATTGATTCTTGTACTTTGGTTTAATTTTTTATTATAACTTTAAAAACTAGCTTCTGATTCCTTTTTTGTTTTATCCGTAAATGACTAGTGACTGAATAGTGAATGTTTACACGTAAATTCTGTAAGGGTAAAAAAAACTGTAAAAGATTTAACAAAAACATACAAAATAAGCTTTGGAGGAAAAATGGAATGATGCACGACGATGCAGAAAAAAAATCAATATACAAAAAGAAACTTAAAAGTACATCGCACGCAAAATACCGCCTTCGATTCCAGTTATTTGAGTACCATGAAATGGGTGAACATATTGCAGTGAAAAACAGAAGAATGTTGAAAGCAAAGAAACTTACTTACTTAGAAAGAAGTTGATGACTTTAGAATGCAGCAACCATTAAAAATTTGTGAGTACAGTCTGTTTGGTGATTGAAAAAAATGTTTATAAAAGTATACAATTTTAGGACGTGTATTCTGAAAGTTCGGATACGTCAACGTTAAAACCAGGAAGAGCCACCAAACCCCCACTTTCATACATGCTTCTTGAAGACTTGAAGGCTTCCTAGTCTTCGGAGGACGAAGGCATATTTGGTCCACCGAAAAGAATTGTCATTTCGGTAGACAGACACAAAATATTTTTTATATACTTTTTGAATGTATTTACGTGTCTGATTGTTCATGATTATGAGAATATATCATGAACGTTATTTTTGTTTAAGATGTTTACCGCTTTTTGTTTTGTTTATTTATTATTAATTAACATAATTAGTCCACTCGGTGGACATATTAGTCTTTCCGGTGGAACCGAAATTTCGATATTTCGTTTTAAATAGTTTTTTTCGAATAATTGATCTCTGAATGATACTCAGTTCTGTTGCAAGTTAGAGTAAGAGTCGTAATATACCTTTGATTTTTATAAATCACGTGTTTCATTTTTTGGTGAAAAAAATTGCCAGGCTTGACAATGACCCATACATGATTTCTACACTAGTCAGCATAATACGTAGGTACAAACTACAAACATGACGCTGAAGTAATAGTGTATGTACCTACTTATTTGCACAAAAGAGACTACTAAACATATGTGGAAAATCTTCATAGTAAGGTGCGGTCTTCCGAAATATGGTGCTCTACATGTGGACTCTTAATTTTTATAGCAGAAGTAGGTATGATAGTGAGACTCTACTTGTCTTGTAAGCGTCATCTATAGTAGATTTGTTTAGGTATTTAAAACAATGTAAACAATATTGACATGTCTTTTTGTTGAAATACACAGTCTAAAAATGAAAATCGTTACACTATACAATTCAATTATGAAAGTAAATGATTTTTTCATACCTAAGTTACTTAGCCGGTAAGATGGTGGTAGCGATCCGGTCTGACACTGATCGCAGTTCTCGTACTCTAAGTAGTAGTCTATCAATCAATTCCCTCTAGCAAGTACAAGAGCTCCAGATTTTCATTCAACAAGGAATACCTTCAACTATTGAGATGTGCCTTAGATCTGCTGTTCTTTTAACATTATGCTATCGTAGTTATTAAAATGAAATACAATTATCGCAACATCAGGATCATTTCACTTTACACGGAGATAGATCGCCATGATATAAGGATTCTAGAATTGTTCCGAGGTCGAGAAAGAGGCGTGTGAGACGCGTATGTGTAAGTTACACAGTTTAACCACCGATCTGGTAGTAAGTAGGTAGCTCAAACAAGTCTCTGTTTTCTTCCGCTTTGCTGTAATTTTTTTACAGGAGTGTCAATTTAGATTAGATGGGCCATAAAAAATAGTAAGGTATAAGTACCAATGCTCGACGCCTCAACGCCCAGTAGTAGATGACACCCATCTTTCACCTGTCTTATTATAACATAAGATTGCAAGTGCCAAGTATTGGGTCAGTGTCGAGCACAGGTTTACCTCACGTTTTCTTTATTTCTCAATTAAAAAAAAGTTTTTTCTACTCAGAATCAAGAGCATTATCGACACGATAGTGTTAAAATGTTTGGCTCAAAAAAAAATCTGTTACTTTTTTGTATGTAGGGTGACGGCACCAGTTATGGACGGTTTAAGTTGACAAGCACCAGTGAACAAGAGTGAACAAGAGTGACAAGAACACTTCATTCATAATTTAAAGAACATAGAGTTGTGAATTGATTGTTCTAAAACAAATGACTTTTCCTTAGTGGGTAGTAAATAAGAGTCATTGTCCGTTACTGGTTCTATGTCCATTACTGGTGCAGTCACCCTACACAGGCGTGGCAGTCACGGAATGTGTATGATTTTTTTTTTCAATTTGTATCGAAAGCTCCTGTGATTCCGAGCATGAAAAATCATACTTTATGCTAATGTAAAAAAAAAAGAAATTAACTACTTTGTATAAAATGGCCCGGGAAACTACTGAAACGTGTCTTCACTATTTTCATGATCATCGTGTCTGAACTATAAATGCTAAAGATTGATTCAGCATTATTTTTATGTATTTTTAAACGTTTAGGTCGATACGTACCTACTAATCGTGATTTTAAGTAAGAAAACATAAAATTCCCAAAATTATTCAAAAAAGGTATAACGCCTAACGCCCACTGCCAATTAGGTAACATATATTTTTATTTAGTTATAAGTTGTCAAAAGGAATATAATAAGTATACTTATCCTTTTCGAGCACAGGTATTCTACAGTTTGTATGGTATTGTTGATATTTAACGATTAGCTACGACCTTAACGTTGTGACAATGAGAGCGTGATTAAGTAGGCAAGTACTTTTTTATTGAATGTGATTTAATGAGACACTAATTGTTTTCAAAGACAGTGTACATAAAAATTAGGGGTTAATAAAAACAAAATCACGACCGCTTCCTGTGTTACTCAAGTTACCTCACTATCGTAACTATTTTCAAAACGACTTATATTTCAGGCCCGAGCCGAATCAAATATTATCTCCGTTGATTTCTAACTTCTCTATAACTTACATACTACGGTAGAAAAATAATGTGTTCAACACACTTATGGAAATATAAACACCAAAAAAATAACCTCATTTTGCATACCTACATCAGTGCAAACACCCGCATAATTCAGCGGCAAGTCAGGTAAGCAATGCGCATGCGTGGACTGCTAAGTACAGTCTACAGTCAAGAACGCCAATGAGCCTTAAGCTATTTGACAATCCTGTCCACACATTAGATTTGATGTTTCTAATTTGATTCGGCTTTCATTTCTGTTTGACGGCATTTTTTATTTTTTAAACTTAGATAATTCCTAAGAAGACCTAATTATGGATCATTACTAATATAGTTTCGAGCAACCAACGGTTAAATAACAACATGTATTAGTACAGATAATTTCGAAGTTGCAATTGTCACAGGCCGTTTTTTAAAAATATTACTATGTAGGTACTTGTGTACGATCGTTAGATAGTCTACATACACAAAAATCCACTTAAAAATACTTACTACAAAGTCCAATCGTTAATTAAACATTACAAAATGCTTTGAAATGCTCTACTAAACCGTTATAGTAACGTGTTAAATGTCAAGTACCTAATACCTACCTAAGTACTAATTGATATAGCAGAATATCGAAATCACGAAATCTTTTTCCTAATAGACATGTTCATGAGAAGTAGAACGTGTTACACCGTGGCATTTGAGAAACGTAGACTCATACCTAATAGAATTAGAATCGTTCCGCAACTCGAGCCTCCCTTCAGAAGCTTGTGTTGGTTTGACACTCCAACAATATCAATAACAATATCCAGGTGGCTGGAAATCCACCGTAAATATTTTAACTTTTAACCAATGGTCGGGTATAAGGGTCGGAAAACCCATGTGAAGTATTTTCCGAATTTTTCTTATGAGAAAAATATTACGAAAATCAGAAAACATTGCTCAGTCTTGTGTACCCCGGCTTTTAGCCAACCGCCTAGCATCGCGATTGCGAACAGAACGTCTAGTGTATTGAAAACGATGATGGACTCGATAACGATTCCGTTTGCGAGTTAGCGCAAAATTGTATTGAGAAAGCGCCGCCAGCGGAACGTTTGCACAACTGCCGCGGTCGACACATCTCCATATAATTCCGCGTTAATACGCAAACGAAATCAATATCGAAATCATCATCGTTTTCAATACACTAGATGACTAGACGCTCTGGCATAACAATTTCAGATGCAGGTTCACGCCGGCTAATACGGCGGCTAAAAGTAACTAGGCGCATTGAATGTAAATTTCCAGGAAATGTTTTACAGGGGTTTTCAGACGCGTAGGTATACCAGGCCACTGGTTCAAATATTTAGGGTCAATTTCCAGCCGTCCTGTATAAATCATGGTACCTTAAAATCTCGTAACAGCACTAGAACATGTCCTGTCCCTCACTCGTTCGTTCATTCATTCATTCATTTTCCTTACACGCTATTGGCTGCTCGTGTAACTTGTGAACTCTCGTAGAAGTAGGTTAGGAGGTTAGGTATACCCAAGTAATCCATCTAGCTCATTTTATCCGAACTCATAGTGATTGTGACAGCCTGCTGAACCGATCTTAACTAAATAGCTGTTCTTACTACGTAGCTCGGTCTTATTTTACAGGCGCTATACACTGTTAATAACTACGAGCGAATCAGTAGACACGTGTCGAGTGAAAATAATGTTTCCACCACAGCACCTGCAATATGCTATACTCCGTTTAGTTATTCTGGTTTTAATTTTAACTAATACCGACTAAACCCGGGTGGTGCCGGGTTAGAATAGCACCACCCCCTGTTTTCCCGTGGGTCTCGTAAGAGTCGACTCTGGGAAAGGGTTAGTGTATTGTGGGCGACGGGCTAGCACCCTGTCACTGCAATATCACGTTTAACCATCTGATTACCCTGAAATTGCTAAACGTGGCACTGGATTTTTGAATTCATGTGCTCTGGGAGCGTATAAGTATTACGTACCATGGCATCGTTCGTTCAATTTCAAATCACAACTTGCAAACCTTCGGGTTCAGCCAAAGCTTCGGCCAAATCTTGATCAAATAGTAACGCATCGTAACGTTTCACGAGAAAATATTGCGTTACGTAATACTTGCTGCCTACCCCTCTTGGGAATACAGGCGTGATAATATGTATGTAATTTTAACTGCCAAAACCTAAAACATTTTCAAGTAGGTACTCATAAGGCGTAAAGTAACTCGCCGCAAATGCTGGTGATACATTTTGTATTGAAAAGCAATATTGAATTTGTATTGAAAACAACAATAAGTGTTCAGTTATTAAAATTATCTAATTCATTTTTTTCGACGTCGCGCGAAGAGAGCCGAGGCGCGCAGTTCGCATTTGGCAGCAGCAGCTGCCGCGGCTCCTAGATGAAGGACTACGGATTAGTCCGAAACATGTCGAGCTAAACTCGATTTATAACGTGAGTTATCCGTATTTTATAAGATGAGTGAGTCTCACGGTAGTTTAATGTTAAATAATCCATTTTTACCTCTGGATTCCCGAATTTAAAATCTTAAAATAAACAAAGTAGCCTTTTTTCAAAATACGGCGTGGTTCTATGCAAACAGCCAAGCTTGGCTAGGTTGGTACCACAGACTTGTATCGACATAGATGACTCAAGTGTATGTCCTTCGCGTGCCAAAAGGGAGAGCAATGCTCTTCCTTTGACGCGATTTCATTTAGTTTTGTACCATTTAGATTAGATTTAACTGCCTAGAGATAGGACAATTTGAATAAGCCGGCGCGGCGTCACCTTTGAATCGGTTTCACTGGAACTGTCAATTCCTATCACCAGAGCGCTCATGTGACGTTACACTAGGTAGAGAAAAAGTGCCACGCTTGGTTTTCATACAAATGCAGGAACTCGCGGTATCTACATATACCTACTCTGGTGGTTTAGGTACTTACTAAATGTAAACAAACTTCATGTCAGATTGGACAAGTTAACAAGGTTTTTTTTACCACCCACATTTTATCGGATGTTCAAATAGTTTAGCAAAGGAACGAAACAATAAAAAATGTTCTGTTGGTACTTAAGTTTGGGTATACCAGAAATAATCGAAATTATCGGTGAAATCGGCCAAATAAAAAGATAATTTTAATAAAATTACCGTGACTCTTATCTTTTGGTTGTGAAATAACACGGATTGAGATTGTCGAGATTAGCTCGCGTCGCGTCGCTCCCGATGATGTGTTGCGAATTGGCCCGAAACCTGTCGAGCTTATCTCGATATCAAGAGGTGAGTGTATCCGTTTATTTCACAATAAGAAGTTAATCCTTAAAATCAAATGTTAAAGTACTTACCTACATACTTCTTTGGTTACAAGTAAAGTACCTATAGGTGCAGTTGTATGATGCTATTTGTGCCTCATCTCATTTTTTAATATGGTTGGCATATTAATTTGAAATAAGTACCTACTTGCGTGGTGACTTGATTTTATGAGCTTTACGAGCAGAGTGGTAACATTTGGAAAAACCTAATTGATTCAACTTAAAAAAAAAGTAGTAAATGGTGGAAGTGATTCAATAATTCATGTTACTTTATTCAAGTACTTCTTTATTGGATACCGGCGTTGGGTCACTGCGTTTAATGGATACTATGCCTTGGCTTCCCTGTTTTGATCTGCTAACTTTTTTATTAAGAACGATGAACATTCTGTGTAACATATCCGGTTTTCGCCTAGGCCTGTATGAAGCTACTTTATCCGTCGCGAGACTGACAGGCACTGTCGTGGATGGATTTCCAGGAGCCAGTTCTTTCTTTTTACTCACAGGTTTTAATTTTAAATGCCTCTTCCTGAATGTATGGACACGTTTCTTTTCGTTTTCTAAAGTTCTCTTATTTATTTCGCCAATCTGCTTAAGTATTTCTTCGTTTTGTTTAACTAGCCGTTCTGCCGCAGTTTTGACTTCGATTAAATCGTTGTTAAGTTTTGGTAACTGTATTTTATTCACCACTTCAAATTTGTCGGTGATCGTGTTAATCGCATTCAAAATGGTATTTTCTTTGACGCTGCTTTTCTTCCCGGGCGCAGAGTTGCCGGGAGCGTGTTGGCAGACGGCGCATTTCCACTGGTACCCTCTGTCCCCGCACTCTTTTACGGCATCTTCGGCACATTTTACATGGTACCGGGTGTCGCATTTACTGCATTTCAACCCGTCTGTGATACGTAGAATTTGTTGACACTGACTGCATATCATGCTACAAAGAGAAAGTAATATGTAAATCGGGATTATAATGTGTTCTGGTTCTGATACAAAAAAGGAATAGGCTTGACATACGCTACCTGCGGGCACGCTGTTCATGTAGGAGGCAACGACTGTAAAATTAACTAACAAGAACGTGCTTGAACACTATTTACATACCAAAATGATCATCTACACTACAAAATAAAATTTCAAAATATAGCAGAAATATCAGACGATGTCACATTCTATCACTGACATTATAAATGACATCTGAAAGGATATATACCTATAGCGAAAGTTATTAAAAAGTTTAAATGGACATTTTCATAAAAGTTATCTTTTGGTTTTTTTTTAATTGGTTTTTCGTAGAGTCATGGGCACTTGCGGCACTAGTGCTACAAATGGAAAATAAAGTGTCACAGATTTTTCCAACAAGCTTTATGATTCCATTCCATGGCCGCATGCAATAGAATGAAGAAAAGTTGTGACTATTTGTTAATTACTCAACGTTATCGGTTGTGCTTTGTTTTTGATTAGGAAAAACCTTTTTTAGGGTTCCGTACCCAAAGGGTGAAAACGGGACCCTATTACTGAGACTTCGCTGTCCGTCTGACACCAGGCTGTACCTCAGGAACGGTAAGAGCTAGGCAATTGAAGTCTTTAGAGACGATGTATTTCTGTTGCCGCTATAACAACAAATACTAAAATCAAAATAATAATAATAATTACTGATGTAGTGAGAAACTATTTTCCTTCGTAATTTTTCGGAAAAGTTCGTATTTATCGTACTCTCTCAAATTCAAATAGCTTCAGTACCCATCTTAAAGCCGTAGGGGTAAGTCGCATCAGCAAACCTATATATAATATATAGAGTGGATAATACGCAATCCAAATATTCGCTCTAGTATCATATTTTCAAATTACTTATAAAAACGTTGTATAGCCATGCCAAAACCTCGAAAACGGTTGAAAAAACAGTCCAAAAAAAATATATTTAATATTTAGGTACCTGTATCATATCGGAAAATAGCAACAACTCGGAGTATTCTGGCAAAGTTTTGTTGTCCTTTTAATTAATGTTCTAAACTGGAGAAAATGTTTTGTTAACTAGTGACAATAAAACTGAGTTGATATTTTCAAAGTTACAGGAAGTGGTTGTTACATAATTATGATTTTAACCTAACATTGGCTATAACCGCGAGGATCGAAGTACGTCTCTCTTCGCTCTCATCACTCTGGCATTACGTGTGACAGAGAAGATGCGCGAAATTTATGAATTTCGATCCTCGCGGTAGCAGGCATGGTCACGAACGTAACAATTATTACTTAAAAATATCGGGAATCCATTCCGTATAATATACGGTAAATATCCCGTTTTAAGTAAAAATTGTTGTGGTTGTAACATTTCTATATTATACAATCACATTATTCATTTTGACATTTGACACTAAACAATAAAGTTCCATATTAATGGATATTAGAATGTCACTGATTTAATACGATCATTCATTGACAGTTCGGGTGTCATCGTATTCCGATAAAGATCCGAGTTTTCCCGAAGGAAAATAGTTTCTCACTACATCTGACATATTATTATTGCACAGATACAGAAAACATTGAGAAAACCATAAATTTGTATGTAATTGGCCCAGTGCGAGCCGGACTCGTGCCTGAAGGGTTCCGTGCCATTGACTATGATAGGTAAATTGCCATTTAAGATTTACATCAGATTTACATTTGACATCTCGTTCAAATCAATTTTCGGTGGAAGTTTGCATGGTTAATGTAAGTCATATACTTAAATATAATTTTTAGTTTTATCATTCTCTTATTTTAGAAGTTGGAGGTGGGGGAAACTCATTTTACTACTTTGGAAGTGTCTCTTCTTCTTTGAAGACCTATCAAATAGATACCCTACACGTATGGCTTTGTAGTTTGTTTGTTTTTTTCTAGTTTCAATTCTAACTATGAGATACCCCCAGTGTTTTATTTATTTTTTATTTCACGGTTCACAGAACACATCTAAGTACTTACCACGTTTCTAATATTCTTTTTCATCTTTTTAATTCTTATAGTTTCGGAAAAAAAGACTGACGTACAGAAAGACATACGATCTGAGGACAGACGTGACGAATCTATAGGTAAGGTTTCCAGTTTTTTGGTTACGGATAAACGAATGTTAGATCATTCAAACTACTAAGTGAAAACTCTTCGTAGTCTTCGACATCAAACTTAAAATAACTCTTGCCAAGTTATATACGACTTGTGTGCTCCGGCTACCCACATTGGCAAAACAGGCAAAAATATTCACCCACCCTATTCGTTCATTTTTACCCAAGTCCAAGTACCTAATTAGTCCCCGACTCCTAATTTGCCAAGGTTGTAAGATAGTTTAGTACTTACTAATTACTTAAAATCTTCCCACGTTAGACTACAACAAAGGCTAATAACTACATCTCACTTACCAATTATTCAAAAAAAGTAGGGTAGGCGAATAATTTTGCCGCTGAATGTTCATCCGAATGATTGCTTCATTTTTCTAGTGAATTCGTTCGACAGTTTTGTTTCATTCCGTGTTCAGACGTGTCAATTCGAGTGAATAGTACCGAATGAAAGGCGAAAATGAAAGAAAAATGAACAGTCTGATTGAGCCTTTAATAATAGCGCTGCACAAAACGTTCAATCAACCAAACCTACCCTATCTACCCATTGGTGTTAGGTTTAGACTAACACCTCTCCATTTTTCTGTGGATGACTTAAACCAAGGAAATGTTTTAGGAGACAAGCTGGCATCCTCTCACTATTATACCTCTAACTATAAATAAACCTAAAATTATACTAAAAGTGAAGTATGTACTAGTCATTGTTTTTGTCTATGTCACGTTTCTCTCTGTCTGTCCCATTTGGGAATATAGGCGTGATTTAAAAGCATATAATATACAGTGTTACCGGCTTGCGGGCATTTATTAAAACTGACGATAATGTATCAAATTAGCAATCATTTGCAAGTATTAGTATATCACAACTATTTCAAATAAAGCCACAAATGCAATTCTTCCGTTTTCTGAGTCTTCAATGTATGCGTAACTTAACTTCACTTAACTTCCAGTTAATACTAAGATGACATTAGCTTTGTCATTTTGTGACAGAAACTTTACTGTACATTGCTTGCAATTAAACTTTTCTTAGAAAAGTAACGCAATTTGAAATTTTGTTTTTTAATGCAATTAAGTTAATGGGTAGATTAACAAACCGCATCTCTTAACACTGCTTCAAGAAATGCCCGCACGTCGGTAACACACTGTATATTCGGTATTAACTTGTACGTACAGTACACCATACAGTTTTAAGTAGTGCGAGCAAGTTCGCGTATCGCTTTTTCGTCGAAAAGCTAAGTTAGATTGCGGGGACTGTGCGAAACATGGATCCCGTTTTTATGCATTTCGGAGGGACGCACATAGATCATAGATTCTTATCAGGTTTATATTAAATACCTTGTACCTTATGCAGATTACATGTCCTTAGGAACCGATAGTTTAATAAAATTAAGGGACATATCATTACGTTTCTTAGTGGGTAGTTTTCTACTTTAATAGTCTGTAGTTAAGGGTAATCGACATTAATAAGCAATTGGACTTTCGCAGGCCGGGCCACGATTCTAAAGCCGGATCGATAAGACGTGGAAATTGAAACGTGTATAATAAAGATAAATACACGTTCTAGCAAACAGTTATCGCAATCCGCACTGCGCCACGAGGCTACATTATTTAGCAGCTTCGATAACAAGCAGATTCGATACAAAATGTTATTTGACTTCAACTGGGTCTGTTACTAATGGATCATTTCGTAAAATTTATTTGTAAGTATTTATTCCGTTACTAGACCCTTGCTAATACTATAACTATGGATGAAGATCAAAGTTGCAGTGCGTTAAGACATCATGAAAATTTGAATAAACTTTTTCCATTGTAACACGGAAAGTTATCCAAATAATACCTACGACCTCATTTGGCAGTCTTGCAATAAATCTGGTAAGGGATATCAAATCAGTCTCAAGTTTGTCCAGTTTAAGTAATGACAAGCAAAATATTGTACTCCGTCAAGTATATAAGTCTAGCCTATTGCATCTTGTTTTCGTTAAAACATTATTAAAAAGGGGATTAAAAATATTTTTATACTTGACTGCATCTTCGCATAATAAGTGGACTTTATTAAATTTAAGGGCCATCCTTCAAGTAAAGTCAAAACCTCTTTCAACTGCTCAATTTGGCTCTTTTATCAACAGGAAAATTATGTAAGATTTTACCTCAAAATACTTGACAACATGTAGCTGTATATCGATATAATAATAAGGGGATTAAAATACGGATTAATGATATATTTTTATTAAAAATATAGACATTTGACCACCATTTTCAACCGTTAACAAAAACAAATGAACTACTCGTAGATATGTATAAATTAGTGTAAGTATAACAAATTGTACCCAATAACCGCACATTCGCTTAAGCGCTAAAATTGCTTTGACTAAGTATCAACGTGACACAATAATACATTGTATAAATTTAGTCTTTACTCGTAGTTAACGCAGGCAAAAAAGTGATACACGAAAATATTATGTGTTCGTATAAAGGCACGCATTTGTTAGCATCCACAGGTAACAGTTTAAGACACCATCTTACAAATTAGCGTGATATTTCTTGTGAGGGGCCAAACCTGCCTCAACCTTGCTGCCTAGGTCCGGGTGAATTTGGGTGAAGATCTTGATAGCCCTCTCCTGAATGAAAGCTGCGGCATCCTTGAGGTTACCAACAATGTTGGCGACCGTACGCTGCTTTTCGGCATCATCAAACACCTGCTTAAACAGTACTGTAGCCTGTGAGAAGTTGTCTTCGGTTTGACCGCTGTCGTACCTGTCGATATCCCCGGTGACGTTGTCTCTCGGCTGCAAGCGTTGAGCACGAGGGCATTCTTGCGGCCCTGAGAAGGAATTAGGGAAGTAGTTCGGGCAACCCTCTTGGTTAGATAGATTTTGAGGACCGTCGCGTTGGTAGTTAGAAACAGTCACGCGATACGGGCAATTCACGGGAATCTGCAAGAAATTCGCTCCAAGTCGGTGGCGGTGAGTGTCGCTGTATGAGAACAGACGGCCTTGCAACATCTTGTCAGGTGAGGGCTCGATTCCGGGAACCAAATTGGCGGGGCTGAAGGCGATCTGCTCAACCTCAGCGAAATAGTTCTTCGGATTTCTGTCTAAGACTAGTTTACCCACTGGGATCAATGGGAATTCAGAATGCGGCCATACCTTGGTCAAATCAAATGGATTGAACTTTACGGTTTCTGCTTGTGTCATGGTCATTACTTGGATGTAGAAAGTCCAAGATGGGAAATCACCCTTAGAAATCGCATTGTACAGATCTCTTATAGAATAATCAGGATCTGATGAAGCCAGTTCGCCAGCTTGGCCCACCGGCAAATTCTTGATCCCTTGGTTGGTTTTGTAGTGGAATTTGACCCAGTGGGAGACTCCCTGTGCGTTCACAAGTTTGAAGGTGTGAGATCCATAACCGTTCATGTGTCTGTAGCCGTCGGGAATCCCACGATCTCCGAATAAATACAGCACTTGGTGCATTGTTTCCGGCCTCAAAGTTATGAAGTCCCAGAACATGTCAGCATCTTTCAGATGTGTGGCAGGGTTTCTCTTCTGCGTATGAATGAAGCTAGGGAATAGAGTGGGATCTCTGATGAAGAAGATAGGGGTGTTGTTTCCAACCAAATCCCAGTTGCCGTCATCGGTGTAAAACTTGACGGCGAATCCTCTGGGGTCACGGACAGTATCAGCAGAGCCACTTTCGCCACCTACGGTCGAGAAGCGAACGGCGATGGGTGTCCTCTTGCCAATGGTTTCGAAAACTTTGGCAGCGGAATATTTGGTGATGTCATGGGTGACTTCAAAGTATCCAAACGCGCCAGCACCCTTCGCGTGGACTACTCGCTCCGGAATGCGCTCCCTGTCGAATGCAGATATCTCATCCAAGAAGTTGACATCCTGAAGCAGGGCAGGACCGTTCTTTCCAATAGTTTGGATAGCGGTTTTCACGCCAACCGGTGCTCCAGTTTTAGTGGTGATAAAACCAGGAGAATCCTGAAAATACAAACGGAAAATTATCAATAAAGGTAAGTCCCAGTAACAAAACCACAAAAAAGCTGTATTTATCATGTAGGTAGGTACTGTCCAGGTCTTAGAGTCACTTGCAACATTGCCTTAAATCTCGACTTGGTACTAAGTAGGTATATTAGAATCTATATTAAAGGCATTGCTGCAAATGGTTAAATATGGAACTACTTGAGTACATTTTTGCCTACAAATAGGTATAAATAAGGTCGAAAGCGGAAAACTGCGTACTATGCATATTTATGATGAACCTGCCTATTTTTAATCCGTACGGGTAGACATACAATCGCACAGCTTAAATAAAATAGCTAAGTTAGGTCACTGGCAGCTTAAATCTTTATGTAGTTATACTAAAATAGACACTTAATATGATTGGGGGTAAGACGTAGAAAATTGCAGGTACCTGAGTACAAAGTTCATGTTTATTATTTTAGTCTTTTGCAAGTCACTGTGCTGCGTTGGTAATCCTAGGTAGCTATGCGAGTTTAAAATTAAGCTTCATGAAATCATGAATGTTCATCTAAAGTAGGTATGCCTACTTATACGCCTATTAAAATAATCAAGGAGAAAGTACCCAAGTATCCCCTGCGGTGGACAAGTTTTGTTTCAAATAAATACTGCTAAGTACCTTTATCATTACCATTTATAAATGTACTTAACAAATTTATCGGTATCTAAATAGAAAGACAAGATAATAATAATTAAAAAAAATATCATCGTCTTTTAAAAAAAACTATTATTTAAAAAGACAAGATAAGCTTTGGGTAATATCCAAAGTGCATCGATTAATTCGTAAGGATAACATGAAAATAAATTGGATGTGTACGGAAAGGGTATTTCATCGGAATAAACACTTGGGGTAAAGTTCAATGTTTTGCGCAATATTCAAATCGTTTTATACACTTCCACTAGCTGTTTACCTACTTTGTACAAATATTACTTGTTACTTCTTAGCTCAATATTAATTGAAAATGAATACTAACCTTCAAACTTTTCTTGTAGTTGACCAGTTGGTCAGCAGACGGATCCCTTGATGCCATTTTTCGGTTGGTTTTATCTTATTGCAAGTATTTCGACGGAGCGACACACTGGACGCGTCCTGTGAACACAAATACCGCGCTGCGGGCTCGCGAGCCTCTTATATAGAGAGCTCCTACCGATAAACAACTATCACGACAGAACGAGTACAACCAGTGACCCACTCGATGCACACCACTATACCTATTCAGGCGCTCGATACTCTTTGACAAATAATGCTCGATAAGAGTAGAGGATCAGCTTTATTAACGCGATAAAACCAAATTCACCAAGGTCTTTAGGTAAGTAATGCGCTATGTATGAATGATAAAACAACAAGTTCCTAATAAACAAGTATTTAAGCCGCTGTTGTGACGTCAGCTGACACACCACAGACTGCCACTGACAGAACACGCAAAGCGAAGGCCCGGCTAAAAAACTAACGAGGGGGCTATGCGGCGCCCCGCCGCCGGCCCCGCCCCGACCGGTTGCTCCGTTTGCCGCGGAAAGACTTGCCAACGTCAAATACTTAACTCGACTATAAATAAACATGTCGTCCAAGTCGCGGTGCCACGTTTAATTATTGAACTTTAATGCGAATTTCATAAACAAAAACGAGTGTTTTAATGCCCAATTATTTACAGCGCATACATAACCTAATCTATATCCATATCATACCTAATTCCCTACACTTATTTAACTACACGTTGATAAACCGACTTACAGTAAACGTCATAGCGAGATTGCAATCTTTATTATGTCTACTGTGACAACTTCTTACAGTGGCTCAGGATTCTAATGAATCAATTGGTTCAACTGCAACTAAATGGCCTATATTGAGCAACCTGGTATTATCTGTGGATGCATCCTAAAGATTACATTAAAAAATCAATAAGTGGTAAACTTTGGAACATATTAAAAACAGGTGATAATTTAAAGATAAAAATTAAACTTTGAGAAGGCGATCGGTGAGGCCTTAGATGCTCCTGCCGCGCCGAATGCGTGGTCCAAGTTTGAAGTGGGTATGTACCTACCCTAATTTAACACTTTTTCTGTTTCAGTCATCATCTGATTTAAGATATTCGAAAATGTAATGTCAAGTAGTTATTCTTTCGATATCAACTTTATAATGTAAATATTATGCTATGGTGATGCTACAGATACAGGTTTCTTAATGCAAGCCAATCCAATAACTTTTTGCTTCGAACGTAGGTACCAGTAGAGAAGTACGGATGTAGATAAATAAAATGCGGGTAATTTTAAACAGAAACTTTTCCTAAACATAAGCTATCTAATTTCCAATTTTTTGGTGCCGTCATCTGACTGTTGTAGCTTCAAAGTACAAATCTCACGGTTAACTACTGCTGTCGATGAAAACAAACATCCTGAGTTACGAAATATATAAAAAAGTGACCCCACGTGTATATTACTTTGCATATCATTTACTCGCCGTAATATCTTATCATCACCCAACTATTTTTATCTGAATCTTATCGTAATAGATGATTGAGTTTTTAGTTTTATAATACTGAAACGGTTGATTAGTTGATTACACAAAGGCAATCTTAGCATCGAAATTTAGTACAAAGTACCTATCGAAATGTCGCAAACCACATGAACCATAGTGTCCATACGTGAAGGATGAGGAGAGAAAGAAATTACGTTGACGTAAATTCAATAACTTTTATAGTACTTTTCTCTTATGGATTGGAAACCAAAAATGTAACAGTCGTGCAGCATTATACTGCTGTTCTGAACATGACACATCTAAAATTATTGGTCCCTGACTGAACCGCATGAAGTCAAGTGCGAGCAACCACACTATTTATCAAAAACAGTGCTGCGGTTAACACAACAAACTCGACGAGGCATGCTGAGGCCAGAGGGCAGAGACGTAATACTAATTCGATTAAAACCTTACGTCATATGATACTGAAACAATTTTATAATCGTTACTTATATAGGTATCCATCTACTTATATACAGAGTGAAATCAAATTGGTGATACAAAATGTGTGATTCTTTTTCAGTTAATGCTGCACAACATGATGCATTAGTTCAAATGGTTAAATTAAATTATCCATGAAACTTAGGATTTTCATACTGATGTGAAACGAAATTGAGACCTCAATGTATCGTGAAAACAATTGGGTTTGTGGATTCCATTGTCCAGCATTTAGCTCAGTAAGAAACACTTATTTTGTATCACTATTTTGATTTCTCAAATGCACATACAGAGAATTTTAACTAATAAATATCTACCTTCCAAACAAAAATATAAACAAATCCAAAAACCTTAAAAACCAAAATAATTTTTGATAAAAAGATAGATAGTACTTATTAAATCGATGTTGCATGGAGCCTACTTAGCGTTGATTTAACCAAACTAGAATCTAATTTAGTCTTAGAAAAATCACTCCTACCGCGTGTGTACACATCTAACTGAAATGATCACTCAAAATAGTGATTTTATTCCAAGACTAAACTAGATTTCTCGTTTTGCTGAATGGACCCTTAGACTGACTGTAATTAGCATACGTAATGCTACTACTACTACTATACGTATACCTACTACTAACACCAAAATCAAAATTACGTGCAGTACTAAGCTACAAGGCATTTTTACGATAAATTGTGGATACCTTCTATACTTGGTATAAATATGGTTTTTCGTACTCAGAATTTAATAGCACAAACGATTAAAACAGATAAAAAATACCAAAAATCATTTTCTTCCATTTTTAACTAATCTTTTGCCTGCTAGGGTGACGGCACCAGTTATGGACGGTTTAAGCTGACAAGTACCAGTGATGGACACTTCATTCATAATTTAAAGACCATAGAGTTGTGAATTGATTGTTGTAAAACAAATGACTTTTCCTTAGTGGATAATAAATAAGAGTCATTGTCCATTACTGGTTCTTGGTCCATTACCGGTGACTCCACCCTAATCAAGTTACACAACTAGGCGTCAATGCTGGCCGTTGACCAGCCAGCCGCTTGTCGCGATAAGATCGCCTGCTGTTGACAAAGGGGCAATCACCGGGCAAAAACTTAGCCGCTGTGGCTCCCACGGAAACTTATGTTATCGACCAAGGCTCATTTGTAGTGATTACTCGTATACCAGGCAGTAAGTTTAAACCAAAATTATACATGTACCGAAAGAGCTATTGTCGATCGATGTTAAATTCGCCCATGGCTCAGCTTGACTTCAGTAGTCTTGAAGACATAATACCTATGTAGACCCCTTACGTACTTCATAACCAATCGCTGTCCAAATCGAGTTAGGGAAGTAGAACCCAAGGGTCAATCCATAAGTTGACTCATCAAGTCATCACTCAATAATACTGTATCTTTGCACTTGTTTTAAACATACATATTTACTTACGTTAATTAGGTACATTTGATAATCAAAATACCTACAAATAACTACTTATTATCATTAATTAAGTATTTATTTCCCCATGTGGTGCCGGGTTAGAATAGCACCTCCCCCTTTCTTCCCGTGGGTGTCGTAAGAGTCGATTCTGGGAAAGGGTTAGTGTATTGTGGGCGATGGGCTAGCAACCTGTCACTGCAATATCACGTTTAACCATCTGATTACCCTGAAAATTCATGTGCTCTGCCTACCCCTCTTGGGAATACAGGCGTGAGAATATGTATGTATGTATGTAAGTATTTATTACTTAATTGTTTATTTTCAATTTAATTGCCAGATGAAGGTAACAAACAGGAAGACGATCAGACCAGATGGCTTTATTTTATAATCTTATTTCGGAACCAAACATGGAAAAGTTACGTCACACATGTTTTATTTGTGGCACATTCATCTGCTTGCACTGCTAAAGTAAAATAAATATTGTATTCAGTCAATCAAGCAGATAATAACGCTATTGTTTTAGCGCCACAAATCACATTGCACTTTAACTACTTAGGTATACAAAAAAGAAAATTATTCCAATTCCAACTATACATAAACTAAACGTTAGCTAGACGCCTAGTGCCTAGTAACTACTAGGCCCTAGTTCAATTATTAAACATATTCCAATGACTCAAGTAGGTCCCAGCAGTCAGTATGGTTGTGACAATGATGGTTTACCTTGCGTGCCTATCTAGAAGCAATTGCGTTTTTCACGCCATCGCCATCAAATTTCTAATTCGAGTCACAAAATAGGTGGAAGATTGATTAAGGTAAAGTGCGGTAATGTTAACAACCCACCTAATTCTAGTGCAGTATTTCTATTTCCCACAGTTCCGACTGTTCCGAGTCTGAGACTGGCTCTTCAATTATTGGCATTGTGTGCACTGTTAATATTTGATGTCTTAGCCAAATGAAATGCTGTCGGCACTTAGAACCTGGTAGCCAGGTATGGTGTCGTGGTGTCATAATTTTCGTACAAACATTTAGTGGACGGGAAGTATTGAAAGTTTAATATTCCCCGTCTGAATAGTGCTCACTATTATGTAACGAACGCCTGTAAACAATACTTTATCATCAGTTCTCAGTGCACAATAATACACAACACATACCTACTTGCCTATAAATATAAGTAGAAACAAAACATACCACATAATATGAGATAATGTACTGAGATTATTTGGCATATTGACTGAGCTGTATTTTTTTGTGCTATGTAGAGGTAAGGTATGCCTACGCAATTCCATGTAAGTTTCTGCATAAATTAAATTTCAAAGCGTATCTATGGATTTATTCATTCTCTCAAAATTATCACGTCACGCCACGAATCATAAAAACTTCATTGTCATCCACCCTAGATTATGTGCACCAGATTTCAAGTCAATCAGACCAACCGTTGAAGAGTTCCGTCCAACGGAGACAGTCCCGGCTGGGCCGCCAGAAGTCCACTACCTGAATATGTATCTATTGTCATCCAAGTTACGTAGATATACCAAGTTTCAGCTCAATCGGTCTATTGGAAATGGTTCAAATCTTCCTTGCAAGATTTGTAAACATACATTAAGTAAGTACATACAAAAGTGAAGTTAAGAGCGTGCACACAAAATTCGGTGATTTTGATGTTTTTCCAATGCTTTAGAAAGCTATAAATCCTTAAGTTTTTAAAGAAAAACTACTGTAACATATAAATAAACTCTTTTTCTAGGGATTAACGGAAAAAAATATTTTATTAGCAACACAGATTTCTTTTACTTAGCCAATTTGTTGAAGGGTTTTCACAAAAATACGCGTCAGAGCTGTCTTTCACTTGAAAATTTGCCATTAAAATTTACCATAAACGATATAAACTTGTTATTATCTGATAGACAATATAGTTTACTGGGGATTAACGGATTAACATTAATCAAATTATTGGTTTTTATTATTCAAATATCATTTTACATAATTTGAAAGTTGAACCATTACTTTATTTTTTTTCTCATTGATTTTAATGTAATTACAAATGAAACAATTTTATTGTAAATTTACAGAATATGTTTAGTCTAACCATATTTTTTTCATGGCTAAATATGAGTTAATTTACATTTCACGATTTTTTAAACATTGGTCCAAAACCACTAAGGTCAGGTGGGGGAAGAGAAACGCAGGGATAAGAGGGCTCTACAGACCATAATCACTCATAACTCGACGAGTTATGGTCTGTGGTGCCTCTTACCCCTGCCCTGCCCCTGAATTTCTCTTCCCCCACCTGATCTTATAATTACGTTCGTAAAAAATGTGTGCGCCCTCTTAAACAAAAGTTTGTTAAAAAATTTACTTAGGTATTTCAAGAAAACAAATGTGTACACGTTACGTAAGTAGGTACCAATGATACCAATCACGGATGAGAATAAAGAAGGTTGGATAGGCAAAAGTCACTCTTTTGTTTGAAAACCAGCATCGCCACCTGTCTCCCGCCAAAGAACTCCACTACATCAACAATAATAATAGATACACAATTACGCACACTAATACACGTAGAATAAAGAGCTGCAATTGGTTCGCACACTACGTCGAAAGTGCGTACGTACGAGACAACTACCCGCACAAGATTCACTACAAACTCAAGTCCGGCGAGGCCGCGATCGAGTTGAAGAAGCGTGTTTATTTTGATTTCTTCGTTATCCATTGCGCGTCAAATGTATCTTCAGCCGAAATATTTTCGTACTTCAACAGCAATGTACATTTTCTGTGTCTCTTGGCGTAATTGTTGTTTCTACTTAGAATTTCATAATTAAAAATAGTTTTTTCGAAAAATATACTATAAAACGAAGGTTCTATGCTTATCGGTGAATATAAATTACTCCTTGCTTGGTACTTGACGCCTGACTCTTTAACCTACTCGTAACAATCGTACAATACGGCATTTTCAAAGGATTTTAGCGCAGCTCCGCACGGCGATGCAAACATCATGCCACTAAACAAGTATGAACGCGTGGTTCTTAAAGTATGACTCTCTGATCATACCTGTGGTGCGCCTGCCGTGCGCATATTGCCAATCCAACCTACTTTATCCAATCCGTGATACCAATATACACTCCTAATTAGTACCTACCTACAGATTTTTAGTTCCAATAGACTTTTTTATAAAATGGACGAGGTTTATTGTAATTTTACTGTAGGAGCCACAACCACAAGAGAGATAGCGGCGGTTCGGCAAACCCCGGCGCAGGAGGCAGGACGTCCTGGGTCCTGGACAACTTCCAGAAATCGCACACAACACAATGGCGGCTGTTCTAGAACATTGGCTTGCCACTCTACCGCGTGTGTAGATGATAATACACCTTCACCTATTTGTCGATTTCATTTTATACATAAAGTAAAAGTAAAGTAAATAGCGGTAATTGAGATAAACTTTTTATTTTTCAAACAATGGGCTCTTAGGAACTCTATCACAATAGCTGAATGATGTATGAAGGTCAATTTTGTTATGCCTAATTATTGCACTCGTGTTATCATTTACATTATCGAAACTTACTGGCATTAAATGTAGCATAGGTAAAATTAAGTGGATTGGGCATAAAATATTTTTTGTGATGATTTGTTACAAACTAAGTATACCTACTTAAACTTTCAAAAACATACCTTTCATAAATTATTCTGTATGTAAATTATTCTGTAGACGTGACAAATTTTGCCACCAAATTCCTCGTAGTTTTACGGCTATATTTAATTCAAGAAGGTTGCTAGATGATGTGAAATGAAATTTGGACCTGATAGGTGCCGTCGTATTGGCACGAAGATGAAAGGATTTGGATTCGTGCTCTAAGATTTTATTGTATCTATAAGTTTTGATTAAAACCATATGGATATTTAGTTATATGTGCCTATTATTCAATATCGGGCTTAATACCTATTACACAACAGTCGCTCTGATTTTCAAATTACTTCGTTAAGACCAAAACGTGACAAACGTGAATTTAACACATTAGCGCCCTCCTCGTTGTGATAATAGTGTTAAACCGAACTAAGCTAGCAAGGTAGTTGTTCCGCATTGCAAGTTGATCGTTGAAGTTTGACAGTTAAGGTACAGATTAGCCTAAATTACACTATCACATACCTTAGTCACACAGGAAGATCAATACATACGTAAAAAAAACATATTTTTACTGAAATCATTGTGCAATTGTTTACTCGGCGTGTGCACAAATCGGGACTAATCGAAAATCACCACATTAACCTATTTATTTATCTGCGTAATTATGTAGCTCCGTAATACTTAATACGGATTTAAAGGGCAATGGCCAACTGCATACTATAACCCAAGATGAAAAAATCATAACAGACATCACACCTGAACTCCCTAAAGGGCCAGGCAGAGCACACGAAACCATTACTAAACTACCTCAGGCTTCGCAGCCACATACGTGAATTTTATACCAGAACCCAATATAATAATATTGACTCCTCCCCGGACATTCATGTACGAAGTCGTTGGAATCTTGTTAAGAACTAGCCTGGATGACCTGGATCTAGGTACATGCCTTTACAAACAACCGCTTGATAATAATCTACTTTCCAAGCAGATAAGTTGAGACTGGAATTACGTAACTTAAAATCAGAAACAAAACATATTAAGAAAACATGTTTTCACAACGCGTGAAGCGGTTCTCTGTTTACCTCAGCCGCGTTTAGCCTACGCGACAAAACCGGATCTGATTCCAGATATTTTAAAATGCGCGAGTCATGGGCGAACAGCAGTTAAGTGGCTTCGACACAAACAAGTGCACAGAACGGCGAACTGCGACACGCACTCATGTAATTCTGATTCACATTCGCACACAGAAAATTGATTGATTTAAACGATGCAATACGTAATATGTACCTATTTTACTCAGTGGTTGTACTTGACAAACACATCATGCTGCGTAGAATTGGAATGCAACGGGGACAAATATCAGCCGGGCTTCGAATTTGCGCAGTATGTAACTAAAAACCGCCATATTGGCATTTACAGAGGGAAAATTTTGTTTAAATGGTCCAGTTACAGTCAAAAAATTTAATGTCCAACTCATTCTAAAACCTTTTTTTCGTAAAGTAACGTCGTAATTAATTATCTTCCTAGTCATGTAATGCGATGTCATTCACTATAACGTTTTATGAGGAAGGGTTAGGGCGTTTGTGCACTACCATGAATTTTCAGGTCCGGCGGTCCGGAGATTCCGGGTCCGGAATGACATGAAAAAACCG
This sequence comes from Adoxophyes honmai, assembly GCA_005406045.1. Taxonomy (NCBI): domain Eukaryota; kingdom Metazoa; phylum Arthropoda; class Insecta; order Lepidoptera; family Tortricidae; genus Adoxophyes; species Adoxophyes honmai. Next base: position 261,049 of record BHDV01065357.1, read on the forward strand.
GATGATAAGCTTGTGCACTTGTCCGTAATTTTACTGGCCGGCGTGTCGGCCACAGACTTATATCGACATAGATACCGCGAGTTCCTGTATTTTTGTATGAAAACCAAAACTAAGCGTGCCCCTTTTTCTATACCTACTGTAACGTCACATGAGCGCATGAGTGATGGGGATTGACAGTCCGAGTGAAACCGATTCAAAAGTAACGCCGCCTTATTCAAGTTGTCCTGTCTCTAGGCAGTTAAACCTAATCTAAGTGGTACAAAACTAAATTAAATCGCGTTCAAGGAGTCTTTAAGTCGCGTCAAAGTCTAAATTAAAAGGCGTCTCCCTTTTGCTCGTTTTTGACATGCGAAGTACGTAAACTTGAGTCATCTATTTCGATAAAAGTCTGTGGTGTCGGCTCTTTTAAAAGGATGCCGCCGCAATTCCGCGAACCGAACGAAGCCGCGAGCGGCGAATAGACACAGATTAATACTTGTACAGATACAGACGCGTAACATCGTGCTAATCACAATTCTTCAACACGAATGATTTGTCGTACATCTATTCTATAGGTATTTATTAATATCATAAAGCTAATGAGTTTCTTTCTTCGATTGATTGTTTGTTTGATTGAATGCGCTAATCTCTGGAACCGCTGGTCTGATTTGAAAAGTTCTTTGAGTGTTGGATTAAGTACTTACCGGGATGGTTATACTAGATTTACAAAAACATAGCATCCTTAGTAAAAGTTCAATAATGTAACCCAAGGTGTAAAAAAAATACACATACATATTCTCACGCCTGTATTCCCATGAGGGGTAGGCAGAGCACATGAATTCAAAAATCCAGTGCCACGTTTAGCAGATGATTCAGGGTAACCAGGGTCAAAAGTGATATTGTGGTGACAACCCTTTCCCAGAGTCGACTCTTACGGCACCCACGAAAAAAAATTCCTACCCAAAAAAATAATTTCACCGCGTTCGCTACGAAAACATAAAAAAAGTAATTTCATACATACATATCCTCACACCTGTATTCCCGAGAGGGGTAGGCAGAGAACATGAATTAAAAAAAAAAATCAAACAAACTAGTGCCACGTTTAGCGATTTCAGAGCAACCAGATGATCAAACGTGATACTAATTACTTAAGTAATTTCAAATCTCAATAAATAATTTTATTAATCTCTTCGTTCGTAATTACATACTTAAGTGCAATAAGTACAGTAGGTATCTAAGTAATTATTTTAAACCCATATAATCAATATTATTATGTATTATATCTACTAGAGTAAATTATTATGATATCTACTACCTATCCTTACCATTATCCAATAACAATATTACTTACGTGATCAGCATAATGTATTCGCTTCCATTCTAAGCACTCCGAAATGACAGACACAAACATATACAGACAGACATATAGACACACACCGACACACAGACACACACAGACACATAGACACGCACAGACATACACACAAAGCAATTATAGAACTACTTATATCAAAACCAATTATAGAACTGTTACTCTCTGAACTGCTACCTACTCTGTGGAACGACGCCAGTCAATGAATAAACCGGTCCGGAATGGGCAAAACTGAAAAACCGGACCGGAAAATTAAGTGTAGTGCACAAGCTACTATAGACATTACATGGCCGGCTAAATCGGACCTTAAAAACCAGGACTTCCGGATCTGAAAATTCATGGTAGTGCACAAGCGCCCTTATGCAGTGGGTCAGGAATTAAGTTCCCAGACATTACATTTTGAATGACCCATGTAAGGAGGGAACCTTAAGAGCCCTCGCCCACTTAGCGTCTTTCGAGCGTCGTCGTCTCGTGAACCCCGGCGCAGCGCCGACGCAACGTTTAATATACGGCGGGTATAATATACCTACAGTCGCATCTTTCGAACGTCAGTGTCTCGTTAACGCCTGCGAAGCGTCACCGCGGCGTCAATGGCGTTTATCGAACGTCGGAGCCTAGCCGGCATCTGACAATCAGCACCTGACGACGAGCCAGCGCTATGCGCCGACGCCACTAAGGCAGGGGTCGTTTTCACCCGCCGCCCGCAGCCGACAACGGCCTGCCGCCCGCGGCGTCTGAATGGTATGTTCGGGAATGCTCGGGAGTGGTCGTTGTTGCCCGCCGCGTGCGGCGTTCCCTCGCCGCCCGACGAAAACGACCACTCCCGAGCATTCCCGAACATACCAGCCAGACGCCGCGGGCGGCGGGTGAAAACGACCCCGGCCTAACGTTGCGTCGACGCTAAGTGGGCGCGGGCCCTAAGAACGCTTTAATTGACGTAATTACGAGAACCTACATACAGACATCACACCTGAATTCTCTAATAAAGTAGGTAGAGCACACGAAATGTTACATAGTCAAAACCATGACTGGTTTGTTCTGGACATGGTTCGTACCCACATTTAGTATGATGTTAAGTTGAAACATAGATGAAAGAAATGGGTACAATATTGACAGGTTGCGTTGCTAGCCTGTCAAACAAACTTAAACCTATTTCCTTAGTCGCCTCTTGTGAAAAGAAAGTGACTATAAAATATTAAAGAAACTGATAATGCATTGAATTGTATATTCCAGCCAACTTATTCATATTACATCAATAATGGCTGTGTCTAGGCGTAGCGTGGGGCTTGAATAAATGCTGCTACGATCTTTAAAATCGTCAAAACAAATTAAAATTCTAGAATGTTTTGCATAAACGTTTGCAACCAGCATTCATAATGCCTGTGGCGTAATTATATGCACACCACCTGTTTATACTACTTATATGTTATCTAAAATGGTCAATATGTATAGCCTACAAGTAATATAAGTAACCAATATACCTAACTGAAACACTTTCATACGAGGGTCAATTTAATTCAAGGGTCTTTCACTTACGTTTAATTTATTTAAAACATATGTTTTACCTATCTATTTATTTAAAATGAAAGCATTCTCATTAAATGTGATGCAATAAATAGGGAAAAACAAAACGTATGGAATTTGTTTCCGAAACAATCGACCAGATGGTCGGGTATCTAATCATAAATATAATAGGGGTTCGAAGCCAGTCGGAACATCATCATGCCCGCCTGTCTGTCTGTCCATCCTATCTATAGCATTAGTCACTATATTTAAAGAACGTGGAATGTGAAATATACTCCACTTCATACAGATAACAGAAGAAGAGTGAAAATACCGCAAAAAGAAGCAGCACACCCAGCTCATACAACAAATACGTATTGCTTAGGCGCAGCGCAGACGACAGACTTTTTATGCAATCAAGTCTGCAGCGCACAAAAAGTCTGCGTGGATTGTATTCGTGGTGCGCCGGATTTTTTGCGCGTCGTGTGCGTTACTGCATAAAATTCTACAGGTTCTATTTTCACAGACTAAAAAGTCCGTCACAGATAGTCTGTCGTCTGCGCAGGGCCTTCTCCGTGTTTAAATCCATGTTTTGGGCCCAGCGTGGGAATTTACTGTCATTTCACAAAAAAAAAACGTTTTATAAAGTGACATAGTTTCTTTTTATACAATGGTCTTTTTGCAATAACATTTTTTAGCAGTTAGAATGTTGTGGAGCGTTGTAAACTGATAACTTAACTTAATCAATCATCTACCCACGTTTACATTTAGGAATGGTAAGAGTGATTCCCTAAAAACTCACAATTTTTTTTAGTAATAGTAGATATTATGCGTAGATAACACGCTGAGCACAGTCTTAGACAGTTTTTTAACATCCCAGATCTGATATTAACAGACATAAGGTCGCATGGTCAATTTAACACAACGGGCATTAAGTATGTATGGCTACCTGCGTTACATAAAATATTCGACAACTTATCTAACCAATAAATGGGACGAGAGCTCCTTGAGATCAGGTTTTATTTTGTTTAGCTTTTAACACAAAGTTGTTTGATGTTCAAATTATCTCCTATTCCTATTAGGTCGGTTAATTACGAGGTATAGTTACCGGCATATAACTTACGAGTAGAGAGATTATGTGTCACTGTATTTGTTAAATGCAAGTAAGATCGGGATGACAACTGCGCAATAAAGATCAGTCAAACACGGTTACTTTGTTAATTGCTAACTGGCTTAATACCATCATAAACCGAACGACAATCGTGATGGTCACCTCATTAAAACACTGATTGTCGTTAATTTCAATTACCTTGTCGGTGAACTGTTACGTAACTACTTTATATTCGGCTGTCATTACATTCGCTAACTGGTAAGTACCTGTCGCTATGTTGTTTAGCTGCGTGGTATAGTTATTATAGGCACCAACGGAGGTAGGTATTTCGACTCACCCTAGCGTAAGTTTAAGGCCAAACAGCATGTAAAATGATACCGTAAACACTAGTTCTACTTGGTTTAATGGTAGGTACTTGTGAATTAAAAGATTAACTGATTACAAAATGCTATTACATGTTGTGGCTAAAATCCCTTGGTTTCTCAGATAAAAAATCGATAATAAATTATCTACTAGATAGTTAAAATATGTAGGTAGTGTTGCAAACTTATTTTCCTATGTAGATACCAATTTCCAACCAGTAACTGGATAGTTTGGGATCTGCTAATTAGCAATGATCGGAATAGGTAGTGCCATTTCGGTGCGTAAGCTTAGTATGGATAAGATTTTTAGCCCGGGGACTTTAATGAACATTTTAAATTAGTGTTTGGTTTAAAATATGTTTTAAAGAAAAAGTGCGTGGCACTTGGTATACTGGCATCAGTAGACGTTGAAAGGTCATTTTCTACATATAAATGGATACTAGACGTCAAAATAAATAGGTTGAATGATGTTAATGTTTCGTGTTATGTTTTATAGTTGTTTGTGACTGTTAAACGAAAGTAAATGAATGATATATGTACAATGTCTGTTTTTTGGAGTAGGGGAATCACAAGTCTCATCCATGTTATGTACGATGTTTAAGGTCATTTACCCGAAATGGCACTACCTATTCCGATCATTGCTAATTAGATACATATATCTCTGATAACTGCAATGATTTTATTCGAAAAGCCCAGTAAGACAAGTTTTACGTTAACAGAGTTCAGAATCAGATCAGAATGCACATTTGACATAACAAGCTACGCTTGGATTTATAACAAAAAATGTGATAACAGAATTATACAATACCTAGATATATTAAATGTTCAAACCAAGTCAGAGATTACCTATAGCGATCAAATACCTCCAGCGATTTTCATACAGATAACGACGTAATGGCTTCGGTAATATCTCTCGAATATTCGATTTGACGTTTTATCGAACCCCAAAAGCTGATAGCTCTAAAAATATGATTGATACAAGGTCGAACATATTTATTATTTATGTATTTTGCTTTAGTTGTGAGTTCTACTGTAATACCAGTTAGTATTTCTATGTAGGCAGTACAGTCGCATTTACTAAGTACTTAATATATGTACAGATAACCGTCCATAAATGCGTATACATGGACATTAAGTTACTGTAATAAATTCTTCTACATATAGTATATTTACACACAGTTGTCAGTACCTACAGACATTAGTGAATTCAATCGTATCTAAGAACACCAATCTCCAAAACTGCATTGAATTGAATACCTTACATAGTCAAGTCTAGACACAAAGTTCTAAACTTTTGACACAGTAATTGTGCCAAAAATAAAAAACACCTTGGAAATACGTTGAACATACCAAATACGTTGAGATAGTCGGTTCATCTAATTTAACATTGTTATGACCATGTACAGTCAACACGGTTAAAGCGCCAAAAATATTATGTCATAGTCATGCCAATGGACAATTTACACCAATCAGCGAGCCCCAAATTAGGCAATTTATCTATCTACTGTATGTGCTATGTGTACTAGACAGCAGATAAACTTACTTTACTAATATAGATAAACATCCAAAACTCGAGAGCAAACATTCGTATTCATCAAATAAACATCGGCCCTGACCGAGAATGGAACCAGAGAATTTACCTAAGCTTCAGTCAGGTACTCTAACCGCTGGGCTATTCGGTCATCCATTATGTATACTTATAAGTTCTTATTGATATTGAACAGGTAGTGTGTAACATATTTTCGGCATTTTGTCCGTTTCGATACCTTTGTTGCAGAGCGTCTAGTGTATTCAAAACGATGATGAATTCGATATCGATTTCGTTTGCGAATTACTTAACTCGGAATTGTATAAAGAAGTGTCGACCGCGGCAGTTGTGCAAACTTTCCGCTGGCGGCGCTGTGTTAGTTTCCATACAATTTTGCGATAACTCGCAAACGAAATCGTTATCAACTGCATGATAGTTTTGAACACACTTGACGTACTGTATAAGTTTTATAAGCCCTGAGACCGTGACGTGAGGAAATGACCAAACATCATGTTGTGGTTGTTACTAAGACTGTGCTGCGTCATACATAATTAATAGGTACATACAAAACAGAAGCAGCAACTATAGTATTATCTTTTTATCGTCTGACATGCACTTGACTTACCAATTTGGCCTCCACCTCCGGTATCATAAAATGGGAACAAAAAAGATGAAGTGACAACAAAAACAAAATTATAGATAACTTTGAATTACTTTCCTCTGTTAGACTTGGTTTAAGTAGAGGTATTATTAATAATATACCTACTTAGGTAATAGGGCCTAGGAACTGAAAGTGAAAAGTAACTGAGTGCTAGGTTTATAAATAAACCAACTTCTAATTAGCGATATCCTGAAAGGATAGTCAGCAACAAAACTTGCCGAACACGATACTTGACACATGAGTTGTACATTAGTTACTAAACATAGGTATTAGTTACATACAAAATTCCATTTGTCCACACTATTTTCCAAAAGTAGCTGTACAGCTTATTTCCAAAAGTGGCCAGCAGTATATTTAAAAAAAATTGCTGGACAAATATTTTTAAGCTGGACGTAGTAGGTATAGTTTAAAAAGAAATTGTTAGATCACGACTGGGCCAACTATCAAGTCATTTTGTTCATGATATCATTGACGTATCATTTGTTTATACCAACTTCTCACTTCTTACAGTTTTTAATATTTAAGATATGAACAGACTTCAAAAATGGAGGTTAGAGATTTTTTTTACGTTAAGTATGTATTTTAAATACATTTTACAAATTCTTTTTTTTAATGAATACTTCATAAATTCTGATCTTCTGTGTTGCTGACTATACATATGTCCATGTACATATACATACATAGCTTCATATAATGTGTGGCCCGTGTGGTGCCGGGTTAGAATAGTACCTCCCCCTTTCTTCCCGTGGGTGTCGTAAGAGGCGACTCTGGGAAAGGGTTAGTGCATTGTGGGCGATGGGCTAGCAACCTGTCACTGCAATATCACGTCAACCATCTGGTTACCCTGAAATTGCTAAATGTGGCACGTGGCAAGCAGAGGGTCGTGAGTTCAAACCCCGGGCTCGCACCTCTGAATTTTTAGGAATTTGATATTTAGGCTTGAAACAGTGCTCGACCGACGGTCAGCGCTGACCGTCGGTCGAGCACTGTTTCAAGCCTAAATCGAATCCAAATCACGCGCGTACCGTCAGCGTAGTTGTGTGCGCGTTCGAGACTTGCATAGATATAGCTACGCCGACCGTCGGTCAGCGCTGACCGTCGGTCGAGCACCATTTTAAGCCTTATCACGAGCTATTCGGTGAAGAAAAACATCTTGAGGAAACCTACACACCGCGACACACTTCGACGTTGTGTGTGAAGTTCCCAATCTGCACTGGGCCCGCGTGGGAACTATAGCTCAAGCCCTCTCTTACTGAGAGGAGGCCTGTGCTCTGCAGTAGGACGTATATAAGCTGATGATGATGATGATGAACCATGGTGTAAATATTATACAAATTAAAATTACTTACCTAATAAAAGTCAAAAGTTAATTCTGAAGTAGGTAGGTGTACTTTAAAATTATGTTCGACCCGAATTTTCGACATCTGGAAAATACGCTATATGCATCTAAACGGATTACAGATGTACTGCCTCGTGATGTTTTACCCTTCACACGGGAACATAACAGTGCACGCACTGCTGCTATGCGGCAGGAGTGGTGGGTAATGCCCGTCACAGACTACGCATATACGATAATATTTTATCTGCATATAAATGCCATTTTTCCATATGTCGATGTCAAAAGATACCTGACGGTAAATCTGCGCAGTGTGTGGTAGCTCATTGAATTGTATAGGGAGCGATATTGACAGATATATGTTCTGTAACAGATATCTTACCGTATCTGCTTAATGTGTGACGAGCTTAAGATGGTGACAACAGTGCACGCAGTATTGCTTTGTGCCAGGAGTAGCGGGTAAGACGGTGGTAGCGATCCTGAACCATGAATGAGCTACTACTACCGGGATTTTATTTTTCACGCTGGAATAATATTTTCTGAGAAGTTCACACGAAGAGACACCGAATGCCCGAATTCCCGTTGATGTCTTGCCTTGTTTAACAAGTAGAGTTTCGTTGCCATAGTCAAAACTAATGGGAATTAAAGATGTGTTCCAATAATAGATACGTTGTTGGTATCTTAATCAGTAACTTTAATCAAAGTCTTATTAGCAGGTGATGATGTATGATGCAACCGATTATAATGATAATGAATCAGTAAGTAATTTTCATGGTAAGGTGTTAAAATATTGTGTAATACTTAATGCACAGCACGTGAAATATTCAGGTACCGACTTGTTCCCTCCTGCGACTTCATTTAAGTACCTACAGAAGATTGGATTGGTAGTGCTAGCTGCGAAAATCGGTGGTATGGCACATCCCTACGTACCCCCAGGTTAGGAACCACTGATGTAGGTGAACTAAAAATCCAGTCAGCGAAAAAGCATTACACTACTTATTGCATTTTAATTTTCAATTTCTTTAAAATTGACTCTGCTTAGTGTTTACTGAGACTTCAAGTTATACTATATTGTACCTAAAACATAATAATATAGGTCCTTTACACGTTACACGCATCTTTGTTGCATGCACGCTAGCGATTTATATCAAGAGACATAAAGTGAGAAGGTACTATGTTCTCTCTTCAGCATGGGCCTGTCTAGAGTGGCATATTGTTTCTATGCAGAAGATAAAAAGTTACCTAGGAATTAGGCTGATCAATCAAATTAAAAAAATACCAAATAGCAGCAGGAATAGGACAGGATCTCATGATTATAATTTCACTTTCACGACCAAGCCTAAAATCAAAACATCTGCGCGGAACCGAGTAGTCTATAGCTAGTACAAAATGAACCCGGCTACCGGGTTCTCGGTATCTCGCGAATGTTTTGAAGAAACCGGGACCTGGGTCCTTGGTTCTGAATGTGTTAACTAGGATTGTCCTAGGCCCTAGGACCTAGGGTGATGCAGACTTCGTCTGCGTAGAATTTTCTTATCACTATCTAACTTTCGGAATAAAACTCAATCAAAAATGAGCGTAAGAAGGTAAATGGAATGAATCGTTGCGATAAAACTGTAAAAACTAATGCTTTCAGTATTTGCAAAGCAGCAGTAGGTACCTACCTATACCTACTTACTATCTCACACAATGCGTAGTAGACATGACCGCTACATCCGAAATGTAGTGACATTGAAATTAAAAATGCTTCCCGAGCGTTGTATTTTAGACCAAGCTAAACATGAGGCGTGGCCGTGGCCTCAAACTTGACCGGCCAGTCGCGGATTCCAACATATTGCATTAATTTCCATTAAGTAATCGATAGCAAACCAACTCAGCGTATCAATGTTACAAACGACCAATAAATACAGATAGGCAGATTAACTTATTTTTAAAATTAAATCAGTTTGGTATTTACAGATCGACGTACAATCACGTCTGTTCCCAAATGAGGTAGGCAGAGCACACGAAATGTGACATAGACAAAACCATGATTATGACTATTTCACGCATCACAGCCACGTCTAGCATATTTTTAGGTTTTTAAACAGATGAAAGGTAGTACTTATAATTATAATAGTGACAGGTTGCTAGCCTGTCGCCTAAAGCATACCTAACCCTATTTCCTTAGTCGCCTCTTACCAACGACATCCACGGAAGAAACGGAAAAATATTATTCTATCCCGACACCACTCTGGACACCAGATTGCAGATCGACTGTAACTACATAAGTGGATTCGTCATCCTACGGGAATACAATTCAATCCCGGATACAAAGTTACCACAGTGAAGCATGGTGGTGGGTTCGGTGATACCATGGTGTAGTTTTCTGCATATCAAATGGAATAAATGGGTCTTCTTTACCGAGTGAGTAGGTTAAAACAGAAATGCATCCAAAAATGCTAAGTTTTCTCGACCGTGGCTAGTGCCAGTGCGTTTTATCAAAACACCGAGCGAAGCGTGTAAGAGTGATTCCACCGTCATCGCGTGACTATTATGGGCTGACTAAGTCGATCTAAACACAATTGAGCTACCATGGAAGGTAATACAGAAATAATTGGCAGCCAATGCAGCTATCCCGTGTGGTGCCGGGTTAGAATAGCACCTCCCCCTTTCTTCCCGTGGGTGTCGTAAGAGTCGACTCTGGGAAAGGGTTGGTGTATTGTGGGCGATGGGCTAGCAACCTGTCACCACAATATCACGTTTGACCATCTGGTTACCCTCAAGTTGCTAAACGTGGCACTGAATTTTTGAATTCATGTGCTCTGCCTACCCCTCTTGGGAATACAGGCGTGAGAATATGTATGTATGTATGCAATGCAGCTCATAGATATGTCCAAATTAAAGAAGATCAGAAAAACATCCCTTATGAACCCATCGATAAACTTATCGGCTCCATGCCCAAAAACTAAAGCGTAAACAGTTATTGAAGCAAAAGGTCCTGCAAAAAAAACCTAGATAATAAAAAAAACAGATCTTACTTAGCAGAGTAAACATGCCACAATACTATACATATTTTGATAGTATTTTGTAGGAGGTGTTGATAACGAAGTAAAAACTAATGGAAACAACCGTGAAAGCATCGTCCCTCGCTTATCTTATTAGGTAGCACATAAAAGTAAACAATACCTCACATAAAGCTGATTTGGATCAGGCATTTGAGAAGAATTATATCCGGACAATACATTATCGATTGCGACATGACTATCCGATGAAACAATGTTCTGCGACCTTAATATTTAGGCACGTTTCACCATGCCGTCGTGTACCGAGAAATAGCTGATGCATGTTTTAAAACTTAACATTTATTGTTCTATAATTAGTCGTTGCCTTTGTGACGGATCGTGTTAACAGTGCGGTCACAGTTAACTTGGCATACCCAGTTTTAATTGGTAACTAAGGTGCGCGGCCGCAGTTGGACGCCTGACATAGGAGCCACCATGTACTGCCTGCTCCTCCTGATATCCTTGACGCTGGCGGCCCCTCGTGATTCCAGAAACAGTTTTACGTTATGTGATATGCAGTGAGTTTCCTTTGATTTTTTCGTGTAGTGAGAAATACGTGAGTACAATTACCTACTTAGGTACCTAATCTTATTCGATTTTCTCAGTAAGGAGTTTTTAAAACATCTGAACTTAGCCCTCTTTTCATGTTTACTATTTTCGATGAGACTGTACCTACCGAGTGTTCTAAAAAAAAATCGGACTTCTGAGAGAGCACAATAAGAGATTAACTACGGCTTATTTTAGTCACCTAATATCACTTCAGAGTTATTAAAGAATGGCCTGCAGGTGATTAAAAAAATATCAAAATTAAGTAAGACGGACGAGCGGAGATAAAGTGAGTGTTAGGCTGCGTTTCCACCAAAGATGTGCGAGGTAGCTGAGCGGTGCGAGGATGTGTATCTGTCTTCCTTTAGCTTAGCTATAGTGGAAACAGTTCAGCGGAGCGAGGGTTGGTGTTGGCCGACGGACGCGACAGTAGCCACTGGTCAGTCTCAGAGGTAGATAGATGTATAGCATGGATTCTTGGAAAAATGCTTTTATACTTATTTATCAATTTGCGATGAAAAAATGGAGGCAGAGAATACAGAATTTATTTATGTTCTTTTGACACACATCAGACGTCACAGATTTTGGATACGCAACCATAAATTATGAAATTTCATTGACAACATGGAGCATTTCTTACTTTTTTGTCACGGCTGATGATGAAACATTCGAAAATTCTCATCACCGCCCCCTCTCGCCGTAAGGAACCGGAATCCTCGCACCGCTTAGCTACCACGCCAGAGGCCACCTCGCAACACATTCCGCGCACACATCTTTCCCTTATTTTGCATGTACAAAAACGTTGCTCCTCTTAGCTGTTTCCACCTGAGCTAAGCTAAGCGACGATAGGTAAATGAAGCGTCTTTATTGGCTAATGACAAACACATCCCTAGCAACACATCCTTGCACATCTCTGCTGGAAACGCAGTCTTAGGTTGAATCATAGCCTAAAGTGAGCAAACCGAGTGAGCGACGCGAGTGCGCCATGGCAGTGGTCGACTAAGCGCCGGAAACGAATCAAATGGACACTCTGTGCTGCTTATTAAAGCTTTATAAATAGTTACCTGCTAAAAGCAAATTAACATCCATATGTCGAAGCAAATCAGGCCGTTTCCGACCTCTATAAAATCGCTGTTGTAGATAAAACTACTAGAAGACTGGATTTTAAATTTTAAGTAAGCGAGCAGGCTTTGTATAAACAAGGGATATATTCCAAATTTTATTTTATTTGAATCTGAATGATTATACTTTAATAATAATAACTAATAGTCAAAGTGTCTTAATTTTATTGAGTGATTCCTGACTGACCGATTATCAAAATTAAAAAGCACTTCCAACAGACGTAGAAACATTTTTTTAAGTATTTAGGTACACGCCAAGGAAAAACTAAAATATTTTGCAATTTGGTTACAATTTTCTGGATAGAACAATGGAATCCTATCTGTTCTTATTAAGTTTATTTTAACCTTTTCAACGCTTTCATATTTGAACGATGTGATCACTCACACGCCAACAACCGTGGCGTTATCAAAAATGACGAATCTCATAGTGCAGTGCAAAACATTTATCGATAAAATTTACTAGCCTCTAAGACTAGCCTAGGTAATCGTGGTACGAGAATGAGTAGCCGCTTTCCAAAATACGAATTATTTCTTCTGCAGTAAGTACACAACGCCAATTTCATGGGTAAGGACCTAATAGCTCACAATCAGAATGATAGTTGAAATTGGGTTGATAAGGTTTTATTAAGTACTTCTTGTAAGAAGTTTTGACGCCTCTATGTAAAGCCGAATTTATACCTGCAAGTTATTGACGCAAGCTTGAAAACTAAGAACAAGATGCAGATAACTGCCACTCACGGCATTCCCTCATAATAACTTGCAGGTAATCTTTAATATCTTGCTTTTAGCTTCGTATACTGTTTTACAAAAATATAGTGAATCTCATACGTAACAAAACCGATCAGGAAAACTCAATGGAAAGGTCCAATTTACGAATTTTGTTTCTTTCTCTTCACCCCTACGCCATCACTAGTACAGAGTATTTACCGTTAATGACGTCACGGGCTAGCCACTAAAGTGGTTGTTGGCGTATCAGGGACTATGATTTCCCGCGATCATAGAGATGTGACTGTTACCTTATACAGGTACATTTTTTATATCGAAATATCAATGTGAGTAAATAAATCGTAAACTTAAATTTTGTTTCAGTATGTTTTTATGCTAAGATGATGATTTACATAACATACAATCACGTCTGTGTTCCCGAATAGGGTAGGCAGAGCACAAGAAACGTGACACAGATCAAACCATTATTATGACTATATCACGCTTCGCAGCCACTTCTAGTTTAGTTTAAGGTTTGCAAAGATAGAAGAGGTAGAATAGTGACAGGTTGCTAGCCTGTAGCCTAACGGATAACTAAACCTATATCCGTAGTTGCCTCTTACGACATCCACGGTGGACAGGTGTTAATCTATCCCGATACTACACGACACAAACGATGATTTAACGAATGTTATAAAATAGACTAGGATTACAAATATTGGAAAAGACAACTTCGTAACAATATTTTCACAATAATAGTCAAATGTAAATGAAACAGATTCGGCGACAGCTCTAGCGACCACTTTAAGGGCTATTGGCGTATGAGACACTGACATTATTGCGTCAAATTATATCCGAAGAATAATCCCGAAATTTTCACATTTTGACCTGTGCAAGCATTAATTAATGCTTTTAAGGAACAAAATATGAATTGATGTTACGTTTAAGCCAGTAGATATAAAGAAAAACAATTCACAATAGATTTTATTCATGATCAAAGTGCACTGTCACTCCGACCCTTTTAGTGGTCGTTGGCGTGGTGGGCACGACAGCACTCGACCACTTTAGTGGCTCTCGGCGTTGAAAAGGTTAAACATTTAAACTAGCTTTTGCCCGGGACTTCGTATAAATATTGAACTACAGCTAGGTACTTCAGAAATATTGAATACTGATTTTGCATCCCCCTTCTACCCGCCTAAATAATGATTTTGGAAAAAATCCTTTTTACTGTTTTCAAGACTTTTAATGAAGACCCTTAATACTGAATTTCATTCGAATAACTTCAAAGATAGCAACGTTTTTACTATATACTTACTAACTGTACACGCCCGTTTTACCCCCTTAGAATTAGACGGTGAATTTCCAAAAAAAATAAGTTTTTAAGTGTAATAGTTTAGGCCTTGCGTTGAATCAGTCAGTCAGTCAGTTAAGCTTCTCCTTTTTATATACAGGGTGGCCAGAAATTTGCCGTAAATATTTTAACCAGTGGTCGGGTATACACGTCTGAAAACCAGTGCTAAATATTTCCTGTAAAATTCCATTGTAAAGACAGATCAATAGAGATATAAAATATTTTAATTCCGTTATGGTAAGGTGTTATTAGTGGGCTGATTAAGTACACCAAAAATGAGTTGCTAAACTTGATTATTGACAAGTTCTGCTCTTTTTATTAATTAGTATTAACTTATATTAACTTTCATCTAATTGAATTTACTGAATTTAGCCTGAATATATTCCGCTGCTGGACACAGGTCTGCTCTCGGTATGAGAGGGATATCCAACGCGAGCCCAGCGCGGATTTGAAACTTCACACACAACATAGGATTACTTCAACATTGTGCGCGTTCGTCACTATGTTTTCCTTCACCGTACACCAAGCTGAATCCCAAAAAATTCTGATGTGGGAGCCTGGGATTCGAACC
This sequence comes from Adoxophyes honmai, assembly GCA_005406045.1. Classification (NCBI taxonomy): domain Eukaryota; kingdom Metazoa; phylum Arthropoda; class Insecta; order Lepidoptera; family Tortricidae; genus Adoxophyes; species Adoxophyes honmai. The sequence goes on from BHDV01065357.1 coordinate 276,239, forward strand.
CACGACCAAAAGTATAAGTAGAGGGGGTATGCAGACGCCATTGCTTTTTAGGTAATAATTTTTAAATTGTTTGGTGATTCACTTTTACGTGATCCCAATATTTTATTCGACGACAGATATACATGTTTATTTGAACGACAAAATGTGATTTTGTTTGATAGATGGTATCACGATTTTATTACTTAACACCTACCTACCTATTTTCACAAATATAATTAATATCTGTATATGTACCCTTCCGTGCATTGATTATTGATTCACATAACAATAGAATTCGTAAGTAGATATAGTACCTACGGATATTTATGTACTACTAACTGCTTATAAAAGTTTAAAGAAACCCTTGCGTAGATTTGATGTACTTTCAGTAGATTCAGTGGGTCAAATAGGTAGTTTTTGAAAATATTTGTACAAATATTTATGAGTTTTTAGTTGTGTAGATATTACTGAAAGGCTTGCTCAGATTAATACGATGTTCTGCTCAGATATATACGAGTTTTCCTTTTTTTATAGGGATTTCCACGTTAATTTATATTTCAAGCCTTGGCATTGTTCATTTGTGTATTTATAAACACGATTATACCTACATATTTTTGTCTATTTCTAATCAAACAAAAATTAAAATTGATACGTCCGTACGTAACTAATATATTGGTGGTATTTTCTCATTCAATTTAAATTTTGCTTTCAATTGTTCTTTCACCAATTATTGGCTTGTCCCAATATTGATCTAGCACATTAACGATCGAACATAAGTAGGGAAACAGGTGGCATAGTTGCTTTTATAATACCTAGTTCCTGGTTTACTTTTGTTACAGAACATCTCGTCCAGCAGACGCCTTGGCACGGGACAGGATTGACTCACCATCCGATCTCACAAAAGCAAAGCGCTTCTCTAGAGAGATCACGCTCGACGACACCGGGGTTTACTTCGTACCGGCGGAAGAAGACCTGTTTCCAACATATTTTACTCGCCAACCATTCCTCATTTCTAATCCCGTAACGTTTAAACCAAGAATCAAAAAAGGATTTGGGGCCGAACGAGAATTTTCAGGAGAATCTAACGGACGCAGAGACTCGTTCGAAGTTAGAGAATCTTTAATAAGAGTAAGCAACAGTGCATCTCAGCTACCGTCTTATTTAGATTTAGAAATTCGAGACGTTACAGATATCAGAGAGTTATCAGTCTCTAGAGGCAATTTTATTCCAACCTTTGAATCCGCCGAACAAGCTTTAGTCGAATGCCTTGACCTCCACATTTTAGACTTTACTAGAAAATATGGTTCAGTGGAATATTTTAACGAATTTTGGGAAGCTAGAAACTTGAAACTATATGAATATTTGTCGAATGATGACTTAAATGACAAAATTAAACAATATTGCAGTGAGACCGAGTTTATTATAGAACAAAGTCTTCAAGACATTATGAGAGGGGTGCCCAAAAAGAAAACAAACTTTAGATTTATTCATGACGACGAAGATGATATGAATACAAAAGAAGCAAAAGAAGCGGATGTGCCAGACAAACATAATTTAATTACCATTGACAATCATTACGGAAGTTCATCTTTTCTTGATTTATATCAAACTACTGATCCAAGTGATTCACCAAAAAATAATACAATGGTTTATTATAACGAATTCGATATGGATACAATGCCCTCTGAAATTGTATTCAGAACTAACAAAGAAGTAAATAAATTTGATATCGAAACAGTTAATAATAATTCGATTATGGACGATACTGCAAGTTTACCTGTTTCCACCCCCTCATTTAATGATGTATCATCCTTTGATACTACAAATGAAACTATTGAGAAGCCTTCGACTGAGAACCAAGATGAGCATAATTTTGATGCATGGACGGGTTGGCGTTTTGGTAATAATTTAAAAATTAATAATAACACCAAAACAACCGTTAACGAAACAACTACAAGTGAAGTTATTTCAACTATGGACGATACAACCGTATCTGCATCATTGCCTACATTAAGTGGGAATAAGCTTCTAGATGTCGTACGCATTAATACTGAAAAGCCTATCGCCATAACAAAAGAAAACACACGTGAAAGCGTAGAACTTGATAACATTACAATGCCTTCTGAGAATATTCCAGAAGAAAACCTCAAACTTAGACAGTCTAATGAAAGAATTTTCGATCGCATAACAATTCATCCTGCATCAACGAAGCCAAAATATGAAGAAGTAACACTCGGAGAATTAATCAGCGACGCAGAAGCATCTACTAATCAAGAACACAAACCACGTAAATATGAAGTAAAAGAAACAACATTAAAACAAAACCTAAGTTGTCCAAGTTGTGAAATCCTTGATAAAAATCAATTTCTTGATAATTTATCACTCTTCTCTGGATCACCAACGCCACAAAACGACAAATTAGGTAATATACCACAAAACGGAGACAAAAATGCAAAGCTTGACCATAATACAACGCCTTCTGCAATAATTCTAAAATCAAGCAACGGTATTTTTAAATCGCATGTGAATGTATCAGGCATCGAACCGAAAATGGATGAAATTGCATATCTTCCTGCAGCACCGAAACCAGTTCTAAGTGAGAAACATGCATTTAAATATACAAACAGCAACTCAACAACAAAGCCAAAAGGCAAAATCGAAAGCCAAGGAATAGATCTAGATACTAATATATCTTCAAAAGTTAACATGACTACAGGTAGTACTCATCCATTTTCAGATAGTACAAGATTCTTTCCTGCGTCAACAACGCTGCAGAGTGAGAAGCTCGCACTTGGAGAAACAAATAGCAACTTAGATATAATAGAAAAAGGTGATGATAAAAACATAAGTGATCAGTTTTACTTCGATAAATCTCCCAAAATAATCGAACCGAAATACGATACGTTAAGTAAGCCTACTTTTGATGAGACTACATATGCTTCTGAAAGACTTGAATTGCCTAAAAATGTAAACTTACCACTATACAGCAGTAGTAACGGTAGCAGACGATCAATGTTCGATAACAAAGAAAACCTCGCAGATATAGATACAAGTCTTGATTTGGATCCCGTTGCCTCCAGCGTGATATTGAATATAGCAAGCGATAGGACAAATACACACACAGACGGAAATAGAGACGAGATTGTTTATTTTACAACTACATCAAATTCTCCATTACATGGTAACGCATTTTCACATAAAAATACTGATTTTAAAACAAACGATGACAGTCCAGATCTATCAACTACTCCAGCAATTGACACTGATTCTCATCGCGAGAATTTGAAGGAAAGCGATGTAAAAATTCCTAAAATAATTACTAAGGAATGCCAAAACAACGAAGTTCAGAGTTTCATAAGTGGCAATGAAGCTCTACCCAATAATGATTTTGATAATTTAAATTCAGATTTGAAGATAAAGGCGAATCATATAACTTACCCTGAACTAAACACAGATTCAACTGTTGAAGACATAGCCAGAACTGCAGTGTCAAACAGTAGTTTTATAAATGGCCACCTTTATTTCAAGTCAAACCAGGAATTAGTGCCAGTACGTGTTCTGCAAACTGAAAGTGGAATTAGTATAGGTATTGATGGCCTCTCATTTTGTGAGAAATTATTGCGAAAGACCAGTAACAAATCACTACTATTATCTTCTTTGTGTGATTGTATACATAAAACGTTAAGTAACAACTCGACAGATACATCTTAATAAATACGTTTAAACGGTAATGTGGATTATTATTTCATGTCCTTTTGCCATTAAAAAAAACTTACGTCATCCTGTTATTTCCAATTTCGCTTTGGTAATTCATACTTAATATAACTTTAAATTTGATGTAGGTATGTACATAGGGACTAATTTAGTAACTAACGAAACAGATTGATTCCTTTTTGGACATATTCCGTTTTCAGCATATTCTTGTTTCGGCATATTTTAATAAATAACGCATACTATGAAATACTTGTGTTTTGTCTTTTTGTTATGATTAAAATATAATATTTTACTACTAAATATTATTTTCGTAGTATAACTAATTTACTAAAATGTGCCGAAACAAGAATATGCCGATAACGGAATATGTCCAAAAAGGAATCAATCACGAAACATACCTAAAATCAAAGGAGTTTTCTATACCATTTCACGGCTTAACGGCTTGGTGCTATGGTGATATTCATAATGTCGTAAATTCAAAGTGTCGATTCAAAATACTATCATATAGTATATAACTCATCTTAGTACTTAATTGATCCTATGTGGTGTTGAGTTTAGCATTATACGAGTGGATCTTCATTTCTTCCATGGATGTTGTGAGAGCAACTAAGGCAATAGGTCAAAGTAGGCCTTAAGCGACATGCTAGCAATCTGTCATTATAATTCCTCTATTAATCTGACTTTAAAACTGAAATTGTGCTAGTGCTGGCTACGATATGTTAAATAGTTATGGTTTTTTCTAAAAATCTATCAATAAAGAATTACTAATTTTTAAAAATAAGACAAAGTCTTCTTTGAGCAAGATTCCCTATCTACGATATTTAAGGTACTTCCCTTCATCTCCCATAACTTTGGAACACCCTGTGTATTTTTTTGAAAATCTATCAATACAGAATTACTAACTTTTAAAAATAAGATAAAGTCTTCTTTGAGCAAAATACCTTATCTACGATATTTAAGGTACTTCCCCTTCATGTCCCATATTTGGAACACCCTGTATAGATGTCGAACGGGATAAAAAGTATCCTATGTGTTATTCCTGGCTCTAAGCTATCTACCCACCAATTTTCAGCCATATCGGTTCAGCCGTTCTTGAGTTACAAGTGGTGTAACTAACACAACTTTCTTTTATATATTTTTATACTTTTTTAGTATACATATCTATAATATCTATATATTTATACTTTTATAGTATACATATCTATATATTATATATATATATATATGTATACTATACGCCCCCTTTCTTCCCGTGGGTGTCGTAAGAGTCGACTCTGGGAAAGGGTTAGTGTATTGTGGGCGATGGGCTAGCAACCTGTCCCTGCAACATCACGTTTAACCATCTGGTTACCCCGAATTTGCTAAACGTGACACTGGATTTTTGAATTCATGTGCTCTGCCTACCCCTCATGGGAATACAGGCGTGAGAATATGTATGTATGTATGTATGTATGTATGTATGTATACTATACGCATATCACACTAATACCTATATGCTACCTTAGTACAAAATCAATGGCAAAGACTATAATGGCAATTACGGAATTACAGTAGTAAGGTTCTAGGGGACCAGACCTCTTTTGGAGTGGCCGACACACTGATCATGCCTGCCAAACCAGACCTTTAGTCCCTATTATACTGGAGATCTGTGAACTCGTAAAGCCAGTTAAAAATTAGCCACCACAAAGGACAATGGAGCAACATGGTAAATATGATTTGTAAATTTGTAATATAGTAACAGACAATGAAAATTTTAGTCAATCTGTTCCAAGCAGTTAAATTATTAGTTCCATTGATGCAACTAAATGGTTCCATAACCACTTTTAGCATGATTTTAGGTTGAAACATTGATGTAAGACCTATAATAGTGATAGGTAGCTAGCCCGTCACCTAAAGTATTTCCTTACTCATCTCTTACAACATCCATAGAACAAATGGAGAAGTGTTATTTTAAATATAAACCACATTAGCATGAGTAAAAGTAAATGTTATAAAAGTTTAAACAAAATGTAATTTGTCATTTGTTTTAAACAAAAAGGAATTCAAAATTTTGAACATGTAGATTGATGTCAATACTGCAGCAGTAAATTTTGGACGACGGCATTCCTGAAAATTAAAACATTCTTCTTAATTAAGTTATCATCATTTTTAAAAAAACCACTCTGGCAAAGAGCAATATAATATAAGATTTCATTTATATATTTTTTGTATTATATTACAGATATTTTGATTTTAGAAAACAGCATAGCTTACTATGGTAGGAACAGATCTAGATTTAACCTTTTTTCATTTTTTTATGTTCAAATTAAAACATCGTAATTCTATTTCATACATAACCCATCATTTTTACCAATTTTGATGCAGAATAGTAAATTCAAGGTTATTATGCAGTAATAGGCTCTTTTACACATCTAATTTTGAGACTACCAATGCTTCAAAAAGAGTATATTGCCAAAGACAATGTGCCACAAGAAAGTTATCAAACATATGTTTTTTTTTTAAACAATACCAATCTAGCCTAAATACATCCTACTGCTGGGCACAGGCCTCCTCTCAGCATGAGAGGTCTTAGGCTATAAGTTTCACATGCAAGCCCAGAGCACACAGCATTCAACTACTTTGCTGCTGTGTGTAGGTTTGTCCACAATGTAGATAAACATCCAAGACTCGAGAGCAAAAATTTGTATTCATCATACAAACATTTGCCACGACCGGGGATAGAACCTGGGACCTTTAAGCTTCACAGTCAGGTTCTCTAACTCCTGGGCTATCCGGCCATATGCACATAAATTCTGAATAATTTCAGAGGAACTAGCCTTGGATTCTAGCCCACAACCTTCTGCATGAGGCCGCGTGTCAAACTGCTAGGCAACTACAGTGGCTTCTAAATACATTATGAACAGTTTATAATGTATATGGAAACCACAATGTTATGAATTTTATTATACATACATACATACATACATATTCTCACGCCCATATTCCCATGAGGGGTAGGCAGAGCACATGAATTCAAAACTCCAGTGCCACGTTTAGCAAATTCAGGGTAACCAGATAGTTAAACGTGATATTGCGGTGACAGGTTGCTAGCCTATCGCCCACAAAACACTAACCCTTTCCCAGAGTCGACTCTTACGACACCCACGGGAAGAAAGGGGGAGGTGTTATTCTAACCCGGCACCACACGGGTAAATTATAATCACTGTTCAGAACATTTATCACAAATTTTTGTACTACCCAAGACGGTTCCAATGTAAGACTTAAAAAAGTGTACCATTGAAAAGCATGATTTATTTTTTATAATAGCTCTCTGTTTGGTAAAGAGATGTATATTATATGTACTTAAAAAGGTTAACAACAACTAGTGTCAAGTATTGAACCTTTTTTTACACCTTTAAACCTAAAGTTGCTCAAAGTGCCCTCAAAATGTGTTCACTGAGCGAGTGTATGCTGTGTGTGATGTTTTAGTATTCTGTGTATTGTTTCATTTGCTTGCCCTTTGAGAATATGGGCATGGTGATAATGAAGTATATCAAAATGGCAAATCATTATCTACTCACGGTGTTAATTAAATCAGATCCAGGATTATTGTAAGTTCTTGATTACTTATTAGTCCTCCAATTCCATCAAGGAAACTTTATTAGCTGCCAGAAATCTTCGGGTAGATATCACCTGAAATTATCAGTTACACGAATTACGCGACGCAGCCAGCAAAATTAGGATGATCATTATATTAAGTTGTTTATATTTATATGAACGGACTTAATCACGCTTAGATTTAATTACTTCTCGGGGTTTCGGCCGGGTTACCGCGACCCGCGCGATCGAGCTAGTTATTAAGTCCCGGGTACATATAAATATGAGTGAAAATCACAAAAATTAAAACATTACTAATTTGTTTACCTAAAATTTATCTTCGATAGATAAACTTTGTAGCATATCCAACACCGATCACCGATAACCCCATGTTTCTTATATCATTTGTAAGACTAGTTGAACATTATATTTTACATTGCATTTGCACAGTGTTTTCTGGCAATTCTTTTAACCTTACACTAAAATTAAAATTACAAAAACTCGATGTTGCAATGTTGCTCGACTGTTGTTGATATTTTGATTGGATTGGATACGTTTTTTTTTTTTGTTTTTGACATTGACATATAGTTTTTTTTCATCTGGCATAGTCTGCGCACCGTAAAGAATATAGAAGACGATGGTTTTTTCCTCTATGGAAGACGACAGTCATCGTAAAAGGAATATTAACTAAATATATGAATATTGATTATGTGGAAGAACAGTGCGTAATTTGTGCGATTTTAAAGTAATTTAACTCGCGCCGTTGTTTTGATATCACGGGATTTTAAAATGTAATAGTTTTGGCAAAAAGGCTAGAATTCACACAAACAAACTAAAAGAGACAAAAATTTTAGTGTTGCGCATGCAACATCGTCAAACTATCGATAAATGTAAATAGGTTTACAAGTACGGTCCTCAAAATCTAGCTTAGTCAGGGGGGTGTCACTCCGCCGTTCCGCCGCCGAGCTACAAGTACATATCGGCGGCCTCATCGATGAGGCCTAATCAGTGGT
>BHDV01065357.1:292203-307004 GCA_005406045.1 Adoxophyes honmai
TGCGTTACGTAATACTTGAACGCTCCCTCTTTTGTATGGGAGCCCCCCTTAAATACTAATTTTATTTTAATTTAATTATTTCCTTTTAAAGTAGATATTCAATTAAATATTCTGTGAGCATTTCAAGTATTTACCTGTTACAGTTATTTAAATAGACCCAAACCAGCAAAAAAAAACGCTTTTTCTATGGGAGCCCCTTTGATCATTATTATTATTTTGATTTTAGTATTTTGTTGTTATAGCGGCAACAGAAATACATCATCTGTGAAAATTTCAACTCTCTATCTCTCACGGTTCGTGAGATACAGCCTGGTGACAGACGGACAGACAGACAGACAGTGAAGTCTCAGTAATAAGGTCCCGTTTTGGGTACGGAACCCTAAAAACTAAAACATTTGCAAGGAACGTACCCTCAACGTACCTATGTAGTTACGAACAAAACGCTTTTTAGGAAGCGATATCTAAACGCAGAACTTAAGACAGTGCTGGCAACGTAAAAAAAGTTATGCGTTTAAAATTCGCGCAGTACTCTGTGATACAGCCGACCGACCGACGACCGACTCCGCATTACCACACCAAAATTCCATTCGGAACTCGAAATAAAAATAAAATTATGTTCGTTGTTAATGTTATTATTCTGCGCTTTCTTAGAAGTTTTTGTACGTAGCTAAGTAGGTACATTGAGAACGCAAACTTTTTGAAGCTCAATGTTCTGACTACCTATAGTAAATTTGTTTAGGTAGTTAAAACAATGTAAACAATCTTGACATGTCTTTTTATTGAAATACACAGTCTAAAAATGAAAATCGTTACACTAAGTATACAATTCAATTATGAAAGTAAATGATTTTTTCATACCTAGGTAAATTGTAAAATGTAAAGATTGCGATTTATAAAGTGTAGGTACGTTTAAATAAAATGGCGCGTCAAGATTGTTTATATTGTTTTAACTACCTAAACAAATCTACTATAGGTACGTCCACTAATTGGCATCTACCTACTTGGTGTTAGATCAGCCCCGGATCTACGATTTTTTCGAACCGGGGCAAATTTTCTCGGACCGGGGCAAGAACTTGATATAGCGCCCCCTCTCGTGAGCGTTTGATTAACACTAATGTATAATAGGTGGCATTTAGGCGCCCCCTGAAACTGCCGCCCGGGGCAGGTGTCCCGGTTGCCCCCCCTAGATCGGGGGCTGTGTTAGATAGAATATAGACTATAGCTAAACTATGATGTTAGGTCGCTAGGCGAGCAGTTTTGCTACTGCTCCGCAGGTGGGCAATTGAGAACTGCGTAGAGCTCTACAACCACTTACCCTGTAAAATATCATGTGACGTTTAATTTCCTCTTTGTTTCTACTCTAAGGTTTATCAACTAAGTACGCCATAAATACCCATTTGTATAATAAATAATAATATCTGAAAATCGTCACAGATTATATCTTTATTTTACTACCAGTGGTTCAAAGTTCAAATCAGTAAATATAACGTAGTTTAATTATGCGAATAGAGATGGCGCTGTCCGGTACTTCACCATGACTTTCGCGTCAAGGCATGCCTTTGTTTAGGCATGCAAGCCACATTGCCGTTGCCGCTGCCGTCGCAGTTACGACGGCGTTACTGTGGCATTGGCCTTACCCGTCTTTCGTTATTTGGAGAATATGGAGCCTTATCTCTGGACTTAACGCAAAATACCGAAATTATTGATTTGTGAACAAAACGCTCTTCAGCAGATTTTATAATTTAAATGACATTTTTCATTTATTCACTTCAATTTTAGCTTGTCAGATGAACGCATGTAAGTAGTTATAGTTACTTTCTATTTTGCGAACAACATGATAAATCTAATCTAATCAAATTATTCAGTGGGAAAAAAGAAAAGGCGACACCTTTCTTGCAAGCCAGGTAGGTAACCTGTAGGACTGACCGATAAGCGTGCGATATGACATCAGACATCACATCACAACTCTTGTGATCGAATAGATACCTAGTTGACGAATAGACACAACCGGGAATATAATCAAATTTAAATGATTCTTGGTCCCTTCGCGGTTTTCAGTGATCTTATTGTAAACGTGAATCAGCCGTTAAAAATTTAACTTTAAATTGGTAGTAAAAAAAATCTCAATATTTCTACCAATTAAAAGTTACTGTGTATAACTTAGCCGTGTAAGCCGTGGTAGCCCAGCGGTTCGACCTGTGGCCTCTCAAGCAGAGGGTCGTGGGTTTGAACACTTTGAACCTTTGATTGACAATTTTTGAACTCCAAAATTTGCCAAATTAAATACGAAAGTTACGAGGTAGGTAATCAGAATCACTAATCACTGTACTGTAATGACCAAATTATTTAATTCTGTAATGAATGCCTGCTCAATGTCAAATCTGCATGTAAAGTATCGATAGCTTGCTTATGGTGGGCATTCACGATGAGTTCGGCGCGTCAGTTTTGTCCTAAAACTTCGGCATCAGTCCATTAATGGCGAATCGTCACTCCAGTCCAGAGTTTGAACCCACGTCGCGCACTATATTTTCCGTGGCTGTCATAAAACCAGGCGGCGCGTCGCGTCAAACTGACCGTCAATGCGGAATCGTCACTCCAAAGGCGTCAGTTCGTTCGTCAGTTAGACGCGCCGAACTCATCGTGAATACCCACCATCAGTCATCTTTGGCCAGATTATTAGTAGTGGTGGTAATGGTAAGTTTGCGCAATGATTTTTCCAGGTACGAGTATGCCTATAAAAAAAAGTAGATTTGTTTAGGTTTAGGTAGTTAAAACAATATAAACAATCTTGACGTGTCTTTTTATTTAAACGTACCTACACTTATAAATCGAAACCTTTACATTTTACAATTTAGGTATGAAAAAATCATTTCCTTTCATAATTGAATTGTATAGTGTAACGATTTTCATTTTTAGACTGTGTATTTCAACAAAAAGACATGTTAAGATTGTTTACATTGTTTTAACTACCTAAACAAATCTACTATATTAAGTATGTGATGCGCGAACTTACTCCCACCCCACAAAAGTCTTGGCTGGTGTGATGTCGAGACTTATATCATTTGTCTCTTAAATCATTTTAGAAAAATAGCTACTTAACATCAGTTATTCAGTTAGAAAGATACGGAAGCTGGATACATAGAAAGAAGGTTACATACTTTCATTACCTTACCTTCATACCTTGCCTAACAGACATTTATATAACTGCTGCGTAATAAAACGCTTGATACACGAGTGTCGTTTATGAATTGAGATTATAGGTATTAGGTATAGGAAACTTGAGTGTTTTATCACATGTCGTTACAGGCTTACACAGTTCGAACCGACCAGACATTCCAGATTTGAAATACCTTTACTTCTAATTTATTTTCTTCCGTCAATCATCTTCTGTTTTTATAATGATAAAAAATTAATGCAATAACAGTATCGATACCGATTTTATAATGCTACAGGAGAAAGGTTTTTTTTAATGTAAGTAGGCCTTCTTAATGTTTGCTTAGGTATTATTGCGATTGAACGTATTGTAGAGCATAACGCTGTAGATGTAAATAAATGTATCCAATTTTGAGTCCACAGAGACTATAACGATTCTTGTTGTAGGAACTTCCATAATATTCTTAAGCAGTTCCAATTTCTTAAAGTACCTACTTAATAACTCCTCTCCCTATCCATATGTTTATTTCATCAAGCTTTCAAAGATTTTTTGAGATTACAACATGACAACTAGTATTAATAAATAATGCAAAGTTTGTTTGTCTGTGTGGTGCCGGGTTATAATAGCACCTCCCCCTTTCTTCCCGTGGGTGTCGTAAGAGTCGCTGCTTACCCCTCTTGGGAATACAGGCGTGAGGATATGTATGTATGTAAAGTTTGTTTGTCTGGCCAGGGCTACACATACAAACTAGCGATTCATTACATATGCGGGAGATACCCGATTCTGCAAGTTTTGCAACGGCTGGTGTGTAATCGCCTTTATGGCAGTGGTAGGCGCTCACCGGCTGCAACTCGTGGACGTTCAGTCGTTTAGTTCTGCCCCGACGAATGAGCGACGCGCGCGCGCACTCTTAACTTTCAAACAATTACGCGGCTTCGGAAACATTTGCGACAGCCAATGTGAGTACTTAGTTACGAAAATGAGGATAACATTTTACTTCAAATGTTATAATTTATAATGGTATTTATAGTTACGTATTAAAAATACATTTTATTGGGAAAACAGCAAGAACTTTCGTTTTTGCATGAAATTCTATGGAAACCAAACACACTGATTGAACGATTAGGTAAGTGTATTTGAGAATTAAATAATTGCATTTACCAATATGATGGTTTTGATAGTTTAGTCGAATCTCTAAGTCAAATTGTAACAAATTTTGGTAAGTTACTTTACAGCCTATAAGTTAAGGTCGAATTGTTGGTTTAATATAACGCGTCAGGCGTTCTGTGACCTCCACCTCCTTGCCGGGCTCTTGGTAGCGATTGCTCATTTAACTCGTCGAATATAGGTAGGTACTCTAGCATTGGGAGGCATGATTGCATTTGTAAGGCCACAAAATCGTCTTGAACTTTTGTGTGGCTCGCGAAAGTGTTTTTCGTTTGTAATAAAAGACCTGCGTACCCAGAGGCAGTACGTTTGTCTTCGAAACGTATCTGAGTACTTGTGGATGTGGGTCTCCTTTGACATAAAAATCACTCTACATGTAACGTGTATTCAGTTGCTTCGGTATAGCCATAACAGTTCTGTGGTACACATACTCATAAATAATACTATTCACTGTTCACTGCATGGGAACATTGTTTCAGAAGTTGGGATTCCATAGAATAGATTCTTAAAAATTAAATGTCAAATACATTTTTTTTGTTAGTCTTTTTTCTGGTTGGCATTGGCGATGATCTCTTGGCCGCGAGTCTGAATTTCTCCCTTATCTTCGAGCTCATTAAGCGCATGGTGCTTGGTTCTCGCAGTGACTTCTGTCAATGGAAATTTAGTTAGTACTTGAAAACTTCAGACATGCTTATTCACAGTAGTCATTATCATACACAGTCCTGTTACTGCCGTTTTGCGATTATGCCCAATATTGATACCATTACACCTTAAAAATATGCTAGAATTGGCTATGAAACGTAATACTGTCATGGCTTTGACCATGTAGCCTTTCGGGTGCTCTGTCTATTTACCCCATTTGGGAATTTTGCCGTGATATAAACACAAGCACCTTTCCTCTTAATCTCCTTTTATAGAATTAATGACTGTATAAAGTAGCACCTGTAAGGATGTACTTACATTACATAGTACCAATATTGTGCGGAATCGCGAAAAAGATTAAAATATGGCATAACTGTAAAAAATCCGGATCATATTCTGAACAAAAGGAGAAAGGAGAAGTTTTGGCACTTTGTTGTACTTTAAGTTGAATGTGGCCTGTATGGAAAAACAGGAAGTGGTTTCAACATTGGAAATCTATTTCTGAGATAGATAATCATGATGAATAATCAAGTGTAGGAAAATACCAAATTTGGTAGGTAACACTTGAATAGGAAGGACTGACAGCGGAAAAAAATCAAGAAAAATATACAAATCAATTTACTTATCGTTTGATAAGTCGGATGTTGATATCGGAAGTCAGAAGATAAATTCTACACTGAATGGACAATGAAAACGGGTCAGTCTACTTAGAAAATTGTATAGATCCTGACTCTTTTTCATAGTCCGAGAGTGTAGGTCTAGACGTCGGATATGACCGCTTTTGTAAATCACTGAGCAACAGTGAATGCAACAAAAGTGGTTAGTTCTAAATTTGGAAGCCTAAAGACCTTTTTAGAGTTGTTATTTTGAAACTTTAAATAATAAAAATAAGAGCAAAATATTCAGGTGGTTTTTCGAGTCGTAGAATGTTGTCATGGCAGTGTATCTCGTATCACAGCTATTCTCAAAGTGTGTTCCGCGGAACCCTAGGGTTCCGTGATGTCCCTGATGGGGTTCCACAAGAATTATAAAAAAAACTAAAGGCCATTCTCTGATCGAAAGTTTTGACGCGGCGAATACGTGGACGGACGGGTGGATAAATAATACTTTTAAAAACTGCTGTTTTTTTTTGTGGAGTTCCGTCAAGTGTTTCACTTTCTAAAAGGGTTCCGTCACTAAAAAAGTTTGAGAAACGCTGTCGTATCAAGTTTGCTATTTAATTTTATATCTATTGCATTTAATTGGTTCGAGAACTGAACAAAAGCGTTTGATCATGAATCTAGTGTAGAAAGTAATGTAAAACATCGACTGCTTTATACCTAAGTCCTCACACATAATGCCGACACGCACGTGTTCTTGCAATAACAAACCGATGTTTAATCACTCTTTAACAGTAAGCTGTGATTACGTAGTTCATTTGTATTGATTTGAGATAAAAAAAAATCTGATTTTTTATTCGTAAAATCCCGTGATTGTGTTCTAGCCACTAACCGAACAAACAACATCATAGTTTACTATTAGTTTTGCTCTCTACGCAGGTAAAATAAGTAGGAACTTTTGAAATAGATAAGTGTGACTACAGGAATTGTAATAAAAACGTGTAAATGACAATAAAATCAGTGTGCATGAAGTAAATTGGTACCAAACCGAAATATCATGTCTGTCGTCAGAATTGTTCGATTCTTCCATCTCAATCGTTTCCGCAAGGCCAGTGTGCTCGCAATTGCTTGACGACGACGAACTCGAAGATACCTGTGAATGAGAAATGAACAATTTGATTTTAAATAAGGTAAACGTCCCTGTGCTCGACACTGACCCAATGCATGGCACTTGCAACCTTGTCATAGTAAGACAGGTGACAGATGGGTTTCATCCACTGGGCGTTGAGGCGTCGAGCATTGGTACATTTACCTTACTTAATCAATTATTTTATCGAAAATTCGAACGTGTAATGAGCATCGAGTAAAAGATGGTTCATTTGTAAGGTAATACTCACTATAGTTACTATTACAAAGAACTAGTGTTAATTGTGTCCAATACTTTCTAGGAAACGTGAATGGTTAGCCGTTACACAGACGTTAGTTGTCTCTACGTTTTTTTTTTTAAATTTGCCACTGTACCCTAGCTAACATCCATCACCGTTGCATTCGCCATAGGGAGGGAGGTTTTCGGACGAGGTCATGATGATTCAACATTCCTTTCTACCTCGTACGAGTAAAATACTTGTGGAGTGGACTCGCTGGTGGAGTTTTTAGATTTAGCTTTTGTAAGGCTGCAACGCCTAATAATTAGTAATCTAATAATGCTGCTCCAGGCTTTACATGGGAACAAGCGCAAGTCGACTCGCGCGCGAGATTGACTACCTGTAATATTCGTCTCTAGTTGGACAATGATGTGTATAGTCTGCCCCGCCTGCTCGTTTGCCAGTTGTTCGGTGAAAAAAAGATTTACGTATTGTAGCAGGTCACAATGGTCATACCAAAGTCACGTTCAACATTGTATGGTTTTAAACGGTCTGTACTAGATAGCTATTGGGTACGTGCCATGATAAGCTTGAGCATGTCTAATTGTCATCGTGAAACCAGAAATCGAAAATGAAATAATGGACGCGTTAACGCACCGGTACAAGCGACGTGTGCCGCACGTTTTCGATATCAATTGGACTTTCGTCCGGGCTTCTGAAGACCGAGTCCACGCATAGCCGGTTGTCCTCGTTGGCGTTGAAGACGAAGAAGGAGTTGGCGAGAGGTGGGAGGTGTCGCAGGAGGAGGTGGCCGGCGGCTAGAGCCGCGCACAGCAGCCCGGCGGTCACGGCCAGCACCGGCGCGATGCCCAGCCGCTCCACCGGCAAGCCGCAGTCGGCCTTGCGCTCGTCAAACCTGTCATTAGTGAATTTAGTGATACTATGGCACATTGTGAACGACATACATACATACACTCACGCTTATATTCGCTAAAGGGGTAGCCAGAGTACATGAAATGTGACAGAAAAAATCATGACTATGACTATTTCATGATTCGCAGCCACTGCTAGGCAAATTAGCTACTGAGTTTAGATTAATTTTGTGAACTAACGAGAGACTGTTAGACGCCCGACGAAGAAGGCCGAGGGCTTTTATGACTCGAGTTTGTAGTTCCTCTGCGGTCTGCAAACATTTATACAAGTAGACTACAAAATGTTATTTTGAAAATTTTCATCTTGTATTTGCGAGGAAAAAATTAATATTGCAGAAAGTGCATGAAAATAATTTTTAAAATAATACTTGAGTTTTTATAGAAAGTTTAAAAATTGAGCAATAGGAGAATTTTAAAATTAAAAATTAATGTATGTACTCTACGCATTTTTTTTGCGGCTGTTTTTTGGAAATTTGTTTGAACATTTTGGCAAAATCTGGCTGAATGACGATTCGAATTAGTTTTATTTTGTTATCTGTTTTATAATAAATATTTTCCCATTCGAATTCTATACGAAACACTTTTTTTTCTGTGGTATATGATTCGAAAAAAAGTGAAAATAATTTCAAACGCACTGACAGCGCAAGCGGAACAGCGCCGCGCCGTGCAGTGGCATGACGTCATTATGCCTGTTATTTTTCCAGTGTTTATTTTTTTCAATGTTTATTTTTGCAATGTTTTTGCAATGTTTGTTTTTATCTCGGAAACGTGATGAAAAACATTGTGTGTGCAGCTCAGATTGTGCAGTAAAGGAATTAGGTACAAACTCGAGTCATACAAGTCCTACTCCGCCTTCGGCGTCATCCTTCTAGTAACAGACTCTCGTTAGAAATATCCTTTTTGCTGCCCTTAATGCACGATGTACTATTTTTTATACAGCAGTCGCAAGAAGTAACAAATAACTAATAATCATTTGGTGCTTCTTTAGTAGAATCACAAAAAGCCGTTTTGTAAAGCTTTTTGTGATTGTGTAATCACATGCATACGTAATGTAAACTATGCTGAGTACCTGCTTAATCACGTTTTTGGCTTAAGTACCTCTAACCACGTTTGGATCGTGATGTGTTTGATTCCGGGTTTTAGTTGTTCGTTTCCGGAAGGAAACCTAATACGAAGTAGGTACGTACATAAATTAAAGCTACTGTGGTGTATTTGAAAAATAACAACACACGAAGCTCACTTGTTTCTGGAAAGATATTTCCGAAGATTGTTACCTACTGATAATTTGTCTCATTTTTTGTTAGATAGAAAAAGGAAAAAAAAACTAGTGTTCTAATAATAATCGATTTTAAAGTAATGAATTGACGTTTGAAAAAGTTTTTATCGTTTGAGTTGAGACATTTCCGATCGAATTTACAGCAATTCGTGCAACTTGAAACTGGTGTAACGGATATTTAGTAAAAAATAGGTCGGTGTTAACTAAAAATATTTTCTTTCGTCTCCGCGTCAGGATTTAAAAGGCAAACTAGTTAATATTTTGTGTTTGCCTTCATAAACTGTTGAAGGAAATAAGTCATCATTCATCTATGACCTTAGAGCATAGTTTGTTTACCAATCTGAAACTCCACAGTTTTTGATGCCATCACATACGACACCGTTGGTGAAGCAATATTCTTGTCCGTCGTCGATCGCACAAACGGTTTCATTCCTGGCATAACAACCCCTCTGGCCCGGCGGCTTCAGACGAGCTGCGGTCGCTGTTACCTGATACATATGCGCCTGGAATATATTTAAAAATTTAAATGGCATTTTTTTTTAATCCTCTTACGGAAAAAAGACAAGCGATTAGCTACCTTGCAACATCAAAATGAAGAGAAAATATATATAAGTAGCTAAGTGAGTAAATATGTAGGGTACCCATGTTCAGCAGTCTTATGGCTGAAATGATGATGATGATGAAGTGAGTAATTAGAACTGTTTTCATACTTTAGAGTAAATTTAAAGTATCGGTCTAGCTCCTTACTTGGTGCCACGAAAGCTTTTATCAGCCTCTCGATATTTAGCTAGCACGAAAAAAAAACCCTAACCGAAACTTAAACCCTTATTGTTATTAGGGTCATTGTCAAGCATGGCAATTTTTTTCGCCAAAAAATGAAACACGTGATTTATAAAAATCAAAGGTATATTACGACTCTTACTCTAACTTGCAACAGAACTGAGTATCATTCAGAGATCAATTATTCGAAAAAAACGATTTAAAACGAAATAACGATATTTCGGTTCCACCAAAAAGACTAATATGTCCACCGAGTGGACTAATTATGTTAATTAATAATAAATAAACAAAACAAAAAGCGGTAAACATCTTAAAGAAAAATAACGTTCGTGATATATTCTCATAATCATGAACAATCAGACACGTAAATACACTCAAAAAGTACATAAAAAATATTTTGTGTCTGTCTACCGAAATGACAATTCTTTTCGGTGGACAGAATATGCCTTCGTCCTCCGAAGACTAGAAATCCTTCAAGTCTTCAAGAAGCATGTATGAAAGTGGGGGTTTGGTGGCTCTTCCTGGTTTTAACGTTGACGTATCCGAACTTTTAGAATATACGTCCAAAAATTGTATACTTTTATGAACATTTTTTTCAATCAACAAACAGACTGCACTCTCTAATTTTTAATTGCTGCTGCATTCTGAAGTCATCAACTTCTTTCTAAGTAAGTAAGTTTCTTTGCTTTCATCATTCTTCTGTTTTTCACTGCAATACGTTCACCCATTTCTTGGTACTAAAATAACTGGAATCGAAGGCGGTATTTTGCGTGCGATGTACTTTTAAGTTTCTTTTTGTATATTGTTTTTTTTTCTGCATCGTCGTGCATCATTCAATTTTTCCTCCAAAGCTTATTTTGTATGTTTTTGTTAAATCTTCTACAGTTTTTTTTACCTTTACAGAATTTATGTTTAAACATTCACTACTCAGTCACTAGTCATTTACGGATAAAAAAAAGGAACCAGAAGCTAGTTTTTATAGTTATAATAAAAAAATAAACCAAAGTACAAGAAATCAATTAAAATACAATCATTTATCGTTTGGGTGTACAAAAAGTCCACCAAAAAGACGTCCACCGAATGGACTTTTTCCGCAATATCATTCACAACACCAGCCATTTAAAGGATTATTCAAAAGGCAAGGCATATTTACAATGTTTGATTGCTTAACTAATTATTAAAAACGTTTGGTGGATTTATAGCGATGTACTTACAAAATACAGCAGTAACCGGAAAGACAATTCAACATTGACAACACCAAATATTCTTGTTAACACAACAATATCGTCTGCTGCGCACAAGTCACGGCAAAATGGCTGTTAACAGGGATAGTACGATAGTGAATGAGTTAAATTATATGGCCCGGTCTATTCATTTGACAATTCCCTAATTTTTCTGGAATTTAAAGTAATGTCCACCAAAAAGACAAAAAATGTTGTGACAAGATTCAATGATGCAAAAAATGTGTTTTATTTCCATCTAATTTTTTAAATCCTATTAATGTTAAATGGAGATCATACATAGATCAGGAAAACATGGCATTTTTGTACAATAATAAAAGAGATGTATTTTTTTGAAGCCACATTCTATTAACAGGTGGAACCCGGACAGTCCACCGAAGTGGACTTTCAGTTACATTTGTGGTGATAAACAAAACAATAATTACATTTATAGAAAATATGATATAGTATAGTCTAGTACGTTTCCTGTACTTTATAGTTATGATGTAAATTAAATGCAATTATTAAAAATGTCTGATATATTACAAATGGACATGTTTTTTTAGGGTTATGACAATGACCCATTAACGAATAAGTAGGTACTATTAAAATACTTACATTCATGTCATTATTGATACTGCTGTTGCTTGTGAAACGAAAGCGAAATCTCTCTCGTACACTACATACGTAGTAGAAAGATTTTCTATCCTTCTGTGCTATGAAATCACAAAGCCTGAAGCATTGCGAGCCTTTCAAGATGACGAAAACGTCGCGGTTTAAGAGGCAGTTAGTACCAATTTCGTTTGGAAAGAGTATCACTATTATTAAGTGGACATTTGGGGTATCAGCTACAAGTTCTACCAAGCATTCGTAGTCGTAAGAGCGTAGAGTGCGCAACACCTGGAAACAAGATTGTCTCTTCAAAATTCACTGAGATTTAGTAATAGACTAGCTTTCCGCCCGCGGCTTCGCCCGCGTGGAACTCGGTTATATTGCGGTATAAAGCACAAGTATAAGAAAACACACAGCGCCATTGATCTATGATCTATCGATCGGTCATAGATTGATATCGATCTATCATCGATCGATATCGATCTATCAAGCAAACTATGTTTTTGTTTTCCCTCGGGAACATCATTTTTTTCCGGGATAAAAAGTAGCCTATTATTTAATCCGGACTTCTATCTTTACGTCTGCAAAATTTCAAAGCAAACGGTTCAGTAGTTACGGCGTGAAAGCGGAACAAACAAACAAACAAACTCACTTTCTGACTTATAATATTAGTAAGGATTTGCAAAATCGGATCCCTAATTGACAAACTGAGATTCTAACAAAATGCCCGATATGTCATGCTTACCAATGTGATAGTGTCAGACATGCCCATGCCGAAGGACAGATCGTACCGCAAATGCTGCGAGAACGCGCAATCTTGACTTATTTCGTACGGACGGTAAAGTATTAAAAGCCCGGGTCCCGTTGCTGAAGAAAACAAACATAATAAAACGCATAAACTAAATTCAAGACTCATCGTTTCTTAGCATTAGCAAATTAGTAACTAGATGGCCATGAATCTATAATAGGGTAGGCTGTAGGTAGAGGGTAACCTATTTTATTTACTCAATAATTTTGCACAAACAAGAAACAGATCAAAAATATTAAAAATTAGGTAAAAATTAACTACCTACAATATACTGTATAAAAAATAAACATTCATTCATTCATTCATTCATATTCTCACGCCTGTATTTAATTCCCAAGAGGGGTAGGCAGAACACATGAATTCAAAAATCCAGTGACACGTTTAGCAATTTCAGGGTAACCAGATGGTTAAACGTAAAAAATAAACGTTAATACTTAATGCCCAAAGTGCAAGCCTACTAAATCACCACTGATATGTTTATAAAAACTCGCATTCAACCTTGAAATCTCCTTAATTCGTTTGTTATACCCCAGTATCACATTTTTTAAAGCATCGGTCATTTCATTACATCAATAAACCGCTTCTCGAAGAAGCTCCAGGCTCCGTCCATGTCTTTCCAGTTGAATATAAATGGGGCTGGGATCCCTCACCCAAGGAACTCCTAAAGAAACGCCACCTTGACCTATCCAGTCTTCTTATGCACAGTGTGGCACGGTACAGCATTACCCTCGAGGCTGCTAAAGTGAATATAGAGACAATACTTAAAGAGCTTTATGTAGACATGATTAATTCGTTGATGGCCCAGTGTGCCGAAAATTTATCTGAGCACCAGTACGTCTAGTGTGTTCAAAACGATCATGCACCCGAGATTCGTTTGTGAGTTATCGCAAAATTATATGGAAACTGAGGGGACTTACTGTCGATTGAAAACTGAATTAATTTCAGGGTTTGTTACAGATGGTGGCAACAGAGGGCGGCACCGAAAAGACTGAGAATCATAATGAAGACTATGGATATAAAAAAGATTTTCTCACGGCGCTCCCTCAATTTTTAGCAGTTAGCGTCAAGAATTTACTGCTTCTTGGTAAGTACTTAATTGTAAACTGAAAGTTCAAGTCACTAAGTAAACAAAGTTCTGTTTTTATTTTATTAATATATAATTTAATTCAATAAACTGTCTGAGAACAATTGGCCGTTAATCATTTATAATCATCACTTTAACTAGGAAATATTAGATTAATTAAGACCAGTGCTTACGAATGGATTAGCATCCAAAGCCTCATCTAGTATTTCTGCTTCTAACCTATATGAAACGAAGCAATATATGCTAATCATATACAATATCAGATTTATCGTGCTCATTATATCTCGTATCTTCTGCTAAGTCAATTGTATCATGCCTCTTAGCGTGACGGTCTATAAAGGACTAGCTTTTGCCCGCGGCTTCGCTCGCATTAAGTTCGGAATGACACAGAAGAGATCTCGGATTTTTTATAATCCATCACTTCTCTAAAATGAGGGGTGTAAGTATGTCAAACAATGGGATTTTCCTGCTAATTCCCGTTCCCGTGGGAATTTCGCAATATCCTGTTGCAACTAAGCTTGAAGTTTACTAAGGTACCTGCATGCCAAATTTAAAGCGTCTAACTTAAGCGGTTTTTGATTTTTCATACAACGGGATTTTCCCGCTGATTCCCGGTCCCGTGGGAATTTAGCAATATGCTGTTTCAACTAAGCTTTAACTTTACTAAGGTACCTGCATGCCAAATTTCAAGCGTCTTACTTAAGCGGTTTAGATTTTTCAGACCACGGGATTTTCCCGCTAATTCCCGTTCCCGTGTAAATTTCGCAATATCCTGTTGCAACTAAGCTAGAAGTTTACTAAGGTACCTGCATTCCAAATTTCAAGCGTCTATCTAACTTAAGCGGTTTAGATTTTTCATACAACGGGATTTTCCCGCTAATTCCCGTTCCCGTGGGAATTTCGCAATATCCTGTTGCAACTAAACTTTAACTTTACTAAGGTATCTGCATGCCAAATTTCAATCGTCGAACTTAAGCCGTTTAGATTTTTCAGACAGCGGGATTTTCCCGCTAGTTCCCGTTCCCGTGTAAATTTCGCAATATCCTGTTGCAACTAAGCTAGAAGTTTACTAAGGTATCTGCATTCCAAATTTCAAGCGTCTAACTTAAGCGGTTTAGATTTTTCATACAACGGGATTTTCCCGCTAATTCCCGTTCCCGTGG
>BHDV01065357.1:326969-367407 GCA_005406045.1 Adoxophyes honmai
TCTTATATTTTGGGAGAAGCATATTTTGGGAAGCCCTTATATTGCGAAACGGATTATTTGGGAAAAGGTGGTGATGGGAACGGGTGTTTTGGGAACGGATGTTTAGGGAAACGGATAGCCCGTGCCGAAACCGAAAAGAGGCCTTAGCACGACAGGGCGCGAGTAGAGACACGCGCGAGATAGACTTTACCTCTCGCTGCCTATAGAAACGCCAGATAATGACAGGTAGACTATCCCGCGCGCGACGCGACTTGAGCGTGTTGCCGGGCTAAGCCTACAGCAGGCCATTGTCTAACGCACTCATCAACATCGGTTTCATGGAGGAAAATGGAATATGGAAATTGGAAATTTCCAAAAGGATAACCATAGTTATTTTGGGCCACTGAGTAGTGACTAGAAACTGGACTACTTTAGGTCATCATCAGTCGTACTAGCGCAATAGCCATAAAAATGAATTTACTTCTCTCTTCCAAGACAGGCGTATAAAGGAGAGATACAATCTCGCTCCCTTCTCTTTTCAATAGTGTCCGACCGAAGGTACAATTGCGGCCGAAGCCGAAGCCGAAGCCGATTAATCGGCTTTCATGAAAACCTTCGGCCGAAGCCGAAGCCGAAGCCGAAGGTGTGTTGACCCAAAGAAATGAGAGAATTTGCAAATAGTAAAAAAAACAGCAGTAAATTTTGTGCAGTTTTCGCTTCGAAATCAAGTGTGACTATGTTGTTATGTTATGTTTTATCAGTTATTTATAAGATTAACTGCAAGCAATGCGATCGGGTCGGCGAAACGCTGTTCTGCTAAGCGCTGCGCACTATCCGTCTCGCTCTGGCATCGTTCGTTCAATTTCAAATCACAATTTGCAAACCTTCGGCTTCGGCCAAAGCTTCGGCCAAATTTTGGCCGAAGCCGAAGGTTTGGCCGAAGGTGGATTTTTTGGCCGAAGGTGGCCGAAGCCGAAGCCGAAGCCGAAGCTTCGGTCGGACACTACTTTTCAATCAATGAAATTAAACGTATTTATCTTAAGGTATATTTACATTCTCTGCATTTCTTCCATGGATGTCGTAAGAAGCGACTAAGGAAATAGGTTTAGGTATGCTTTAGGCGTCAGGTTAGCAACCTGTCACGATTATACTACTGCCATCTGCTTTCATACCTAAAATTATGCTCGAAGTTGCTGTGAAGCGTGAAGTAGTCATAATCATGTTTTTTTCTGTCACGTTTCGTGTGGTCTTGCTACGCCATTTGGGAACATGTCATTGTATGTATGTATATTTTCTCTCAGGCGTTACGGCCAT
This sequence comes from Adoxophyes honmai, assembly GCA_005406045.1. NCBI lineage: Eukaryota > Metazoa > Arthropoda > Insecta > Lepidoptera > Tortricidae > Adoxophyes > Adoxophyes honmai. The sequence goes on from BHDV01065357.1 coordinate 328,263, forward strand.
CCGTCCAGACGACCTGGAGGCGAACGGCGGCGTGGGGGCCATAGCGGGCACGGCCACGGACCTCAACTGGGACACGTACATCCTGAGCGGCGCCGCCATGATGAAGGACGGCGAATGCGTGCGCAGCGGGTACCCGCTCGACCTCGACACTCTCACAGTGGGCAGCCGAGTCGGTCAGTAGTATAGATATCTCGCTTAATGTCGAAACTTATGATTTACTAGCGGCCGCCCGCGACTTCGCGTAGATTTCGGTTGACTTGACACTTATCGTCACATTTTGGACAATTCACACAATATCTTTTATAAATTGTAGCCTATGTGTTATTCTGATGTATAAGCTACATTATTATAAAATTAAAATCCAGTCAGTAGTTTTTGCGTGAAAGAGTAACAAACATCCATACTCACAAACTTTCACATTTATAATATTAGTAGTATAGTAGTATTCACGGATTTATTCTCGACTGCAAACACTTCTTTTTTATCACAGCCTATTCCACAGGCTTTGAGTGTTCGAGACATTGTTCTAAAAATTTAACAGTAAATTCTTGCAGTGAATGCGTACAGACTTATAGAAAAAGAATGCACAACGTGTTAAAAAGTAGGTAACTAATATTTTTCACGCAAAATTGTTGACATTTTAAATGCAATTTATGACATGAAAGCGACGTTTGCGAAGGTGTCGCCCTCATTTAATTCTAACGTCTTTGGTCGCACTAGGAGTTTTATTATTTTATTATTCTTGTAATGTGCCTTTGGTACGAAAACAAAACGCCAATTTTTCAATCGATATTGCCTATCGGCGTCCTCTTAAGTTAGCGGAGCAGTTGTTATGTGAGCCCTGTGTACAGGCATGATGTGGCACGCGGATCGCAGCCTCCACTACTATCTGGACGGCATGGACATGGGCAAGGCGTGGTACGTGCCGCATCTGAACATATACGCGGTCGTCGACTTGTATGGACAGTGCACGCAGGTAAGTTCGGTGATTGTATGTAAAACTCTTTCAGGCTCATCTTCATTGGACCTTTTTATTGGTCGATGAGATTGCGGGATGCCGTACATTTTCGTACCATACTATTCGGTCGGTTTTCACTGGTTGCGGTCGGTAGGGAACGGATGCGGGGTCATGTTGACGTACATTACATAATCCCCACATGGTTTATATACACCGAGTTAGGTATACACCTCTGACTTTACCCAGTCTGAGCCATTTAGAATGTATGTAGTAGGTATCATATTTATTGTTGATCATTGCATAAATGACAGGATGTTTCGAAAGGGCCTTTACGATTGTGAGTCGTATTTCACAAAGGAAACACGAGTAATACCTAATTATTTATGCGTAACTTTATCAATATTCATATTACAATTCTGAATAGGCCACTTCTAGCATTTTTTTAGGTTTTGAGTTGGCAGGTATAATAGTGGCAAGTTGCTGGCCTGTCGTCTAAAATATTCGTTAACCTATTTCCTTAGTCGCCTCTTTCGACTTCCACGGAATAAATGGAGAGGTGTTATTCTAAATCCGACACCACACTGATAAAAATGCTAGAAGTGACCACCAACTGTGGGAATACGCCTGGGCTAATTCGCACTCGCCAGCTCATGTCTACACGGATCAATAAAATTATGAAGGGATCTGTACCAATCGAAGCATTATTACAGGTTACTATTCTACAAAACGAAGAGAGAGCTTTTAATTACAACGGCTGCACTAACTCCGATAATTCGCTGCTGAGCAATTCTAGGGCTCTCTCGTCGCCTCCGCCGCCGTACTGGTAAGTTTAAATTTATTCTGTGGCATTACTGCTTAATAGACAGACACTGTCAAATTATTTAGTGTTTGTTTAACGAATTCATTCTCGTAGCATGCTCCTCTAGTGCCTCTATAAAAGTGTGTCTTTGGACAGGAGTTTTTCGGAGTACTGCGGTGAGAACATTTGCATAATGCACGACTACTCGTTCGCGCGGCGCCTCACTCCGGACCCGATGGCCGCGCTAGTGTTTAGCGCCGCCCATTTGGCTGTAGGAGAAATCTTCGAGGTAACATTACACTGAAATAACTTCTTTACAGCAGCAGGGTAGCTACCTGACTTTTGTATCCCTTTCATCTAACTTTAGCTTATTTTATTATAATTACCTATCAATAAAAATGGCACCTAAACTGAAATAGATGACTATTTGCATTTGTCTGTGTGACGTTTGGTGCGTTCTCTCTACCCTATTTAAGAATGCAGACGTGACGTTTATGCTGCTACTTTATGGGATTTAAAGTAATACATATTTATTTACTGTGTGCAATCATATACGAGCGTCAGTCATCTATTTTATGTTCGACATAAGTCACCGAGTAAAAATGTGATCGCGACGTTACAGTCTGCTATGTTTGAGACAGTTACACGAGACATTTCTTTATGGCGCATCTCAAGAGAGATTTTACAACCACTTACAAAGCAACTCTATTACAGTTGTTTTACGACACGACGATAACGACGCGAAACAGTTGATGGGCTCAAAAAATAATAATTCAAGACCCACTTTAATGTTTAATCGTTAAAGGAATCTTCGTTGGTATTAGCTTCAAAAAGTTCGTACAATTTGAATTGATTTCATTTGTTTGATGAATTGATGATCTTTTTTTTGTGAAATCCGGGTCCTGAGGAAGAAGTGAAAATCGACATATTAATGTAACACACGCTTCTTCTGTCACTCCTTTTGTCTTTACATTAAAATGATAATGATTATAGACTAACGTAAGAAACTTGTCGAAGCAAACACAAACTACACGCAAATGCAAATGGTTCGGACCTAAAAAAAATATCCTTCATCTTTAGTAATTGTCCTATTACAGTGAATTTGCTGATGACACTGAATACTTAAATATTTATACGATACACATTCCTCTCGCTCTGCATTCCAGGTGAAAATAGTGGAGTGCAAGTCAAGTTACGCGGGCAGCTTCCGCATGGGAGTGACGGACGTGAACATTCTGAACGTGCACGTCAACCGCAGCCTGCCGCCGTCCGTGTCCCTCCTGCCGCACTATACCGCCTACATAGACGGTAAGGCACATTCTACACCATGGTGGATTGGTGTTCAATGGATGACTACTTTGTAATGCCCTTGACGTGCTGAACTTGATTTTTTTTATTTTATTAATTTAAAGTCATGAAAAAATAACTGATTTTTTCTTTTAATTATATTAGGAGATTGCTTAAAATGTAGGGTATGTAAGTCGATGCATGGGTCAAACCAACCAAAATTAACTTACTAAAATTATGTATTTTGCGATTTTATTTGTTTCGAAGATACTATCGAATTTGTAAAAAAATTAATCTGTGTTTTAGACCCAATTTCATCATTATGCGTAAACAACGTTATTTTAGTAAAAAAACGTGTACCTAATGATTTAGACGCCATGACATAAGTAAGCCTTAAAATTCGGCGTTATTTAAAATCAAGAGTTCATAACTTAAAATAAAAAATAAATTGGACTTTACGGCTTGAACTGCAGACATTGCTCCCACAGCGCTGATATCCGCCATAATTGGCGCTACATTGTGTATACGCTAGACGAGTACGAGCAGAACCGTTAGCATTCGCATCAAATCCACATACATGTCCACGATCTAAAAGTATAAGTCGTCCCTATAATTTTTAAATCTTGCTCGTCTCGTCTAGACCTCGACCCGCTCTGAGCATTGGAGGTCGTTGCAGGTAAATACATGAAGTACTCCCGCTATTCGGACAAGGACCACGAGCTGCGTTCGTTCGTGCCGTCGTTCGACTGGCTGCGCGCCGGCGACCGCGTCGGCCTCAAGAAGACTGTCGACGGCCGCGTGCTCGTCTACTACAATTCGGAGCTGCTCGAGTCGGCCTTCGAGAATGTTCCCGATGTAAGTCCGAACCTCATTGTACCCTATTACTTCATGGCCTTATAGGGAGTTCTTGCTGTTGAAAAATACGGAACCACGAATATACGGTAGTATATTTCGTATTACGACTTTTTTTGTGTAGTCTGTTAGAACATGCCATGGATTTTTATTAATAAAATATTTTATGATTTTAAGACATCGTATTCGATTATAGAGACAACTAATCATGATTGTTTTACTTTTTGACATCAGGTGTTCGAAATACTAACAAGTTGCGTTTTATCATTTACAGAAAGTATATGTAGTCATGGAAATTTTCGGTCATGTCACAAAAATTCAAGCTATTTCAAAAGGCGTTAACGTCGCGTCCACTTTGCCTCAGAACACAATTCCTAACGACGAATGTGTGAAGCAGCAGACGCCCATGAGTAACGCTGTGAAGAACGCCAACAATGCTCTAGTAGCTCAGGCGTCCCAGAACAATATTTCCAACGAATCCGTAGAGACGCGCGTAGAGGTTACGGAGATCGATGCTAGCGAGCCTTCGAATCACTCCAACGAGATTATATCCGCTTCCAACGTGGAGTTCTCGACGTTTGGGGGGAGCGCTTTGGTGATTAGCAATGACACGCTGACGGTGCCCACCGAAACCATCTCGACCTCGACGATGACGGTGGTGAGCGCCGACTCGCGCCGTCGCCGGAACCCGCTGCCGTACACGTTTCACTATGTTCACGGGAAGAACATTCGCCTTTGCAGTTCAGGTGAGGGACATGGCGAAATAATTGATCATTTGTTTTTATTAGCGTGGTGTAGAATAAAATAAACAAAATATCAAGGTTGAATGTCTCACTGCAGGACGCAGGCCCCCTTTTGTTTGAGTATAAAGTAACAAAATGCTTTGGTGCTACAGTCCAAATTTCCTCATACTGTGTAAAAAAAAAGAGAATCAACGGAAAAAATACTTAGTACTTCTTTGAATACTTTGGTACTTAACCGAGAAAGTTTGAAATCTTAATAGTTTTTGTTAATAGACTCTCTGTTTACCTATATTTACAGTAATTGATTTTTAACACGTTCGACGCCGGTGACACAGCGTCTGTGTTTAAAAAAATATTACTCCTATGCCAGTGACACATATCTGCGACCATGTTATTCGTACTCCTGACCACGATAATTTCGCCCGGCATAGCTTAAGGGCTCAGTGAAATGCTGCCGGAGTCGAACGTGTTAAGCTGCTAATTTTAATGGATTTTAATGATTTTTCATCATGGTGTGTCGTTATGCAAGTCAAATTGTTACTTACAGATACCGTAGCAATGCGAACCTCAGGATACAAAGACGGGATAGCAATAGTCAGCCAGCCGTTGCGAAGGGGACACAATTTCAGAGTAAGTTCCTGCATTCAATATCATAGTCGTTAGTTTTAGAAGCTAGTAAGTTAATCTTGGCAAAACATGATTGTAAATATAATTTTCAAATTGCTGATGCGAATTTTTGTTTTTTTTTGGCATGGGTATGATTTGCGTCTGAAATGTTATGTATTACATTTATTACGCTGTTTCTTTATTTACTTACACCATATGAACTATCCGATATTTTACGAGAAAATACTTTTTAAATTACTACACTAACTACACGTAAAAAATTGCTTCAAACGATTACCTGAAAGGCTTGACTATGCGAAATTGGTTAATTAACCAGACAAAAATATTGTCTTTAGATGTCTGCTTGGGCCGTATGCTGTGCTTTTTTTATTTTTTTAATGTAATTTGTGGATAACTGTAGCAATTTAAAATATGTCTATTGTCCTTTCTCTACTGTGTCTTTGCTTTTTCGTGTGTTGTTTTATATTGGCTGAACTGCTCAGGCGAACTCTAATTATTTGTATTCATAAGATACTCCTATTGGTTATGTTTCAGTGATTACATGTTGCTATTACTGTCACTTATTGTACTATTTTTATCAAATGAAGCCTAAAATTGCTACAAGTGGTCCGAAGAGGACACTTGTCAAAGATTTGTCCATGTAAAATTGGGTGTGCTCTGCGTACCTCTTTCGACGATACAGACGTGATCATTATGTGATCTATATTGTTTAAAGATCACAAAGTGTTTAAAATTATAGCTCAGCTTCGTGTCAACTTTAGGCATCGGCTTTATTCTAAGATTGCAAGGCGAATTGGGCGATTGGCATACATACTCGTACGTATGTATACATATAAACATCAGCCTGTATTCCCAAACGGGGGTAGGCAGATCTTACGACTACATACACAATAATGACGACCTATAGTAATTCTTTTAGCTACAAAGCGAAATATTCGATATTTAATAATTATTTTTGCTCTGCTTTTAATGTAATTGTTTCTTTAATTGCACAACAGTCAAACTTTTTTCATTCTAATATTATGAATGGCAAAGTTGCTCTTCTGATTGTCTGTTATATCTTCGTGCTTTAACTGCTGAACAGATTTTGGCCAAATTTGTTTTGGAGAAAACCGATTTAAAGTTGCTAAAGCGAATTTTATATGCTTGTACACCTAATGATGACATTTAGCCAGAAATCGCCATATTCGCAATATCTTAGGTCATTTGTGCTATGGTTGGTATAAAAAACCATAGAACATCCTCACTTTTTGATGTCGGACAAAAAAGGAACACGAGCTTTGTGTTTTTAAATTATTGGATTGAGTTATCAATTTAGTTAATCTCTTTGTTTTATATCACTAAAGAGTCACTGCCCACTGAGGCATAAATGACAAGATGCCAGAATGCACAACAAAATAAATATTCCGCACTGGGCCCGCGTGGGAACTATCGCCCAAGCCCTCTCATACTGAGAGGAGGCCTGTGCCCTGCAGTGGGACGTATATAGGCTGATGATGATGATGATGATCCGTTTTCGACTATAACTGTCCAAGTTTTTTGCATTAACTGTAACTATGCATCGCGAATTGCACAGGCAACTGAAACATCGAATGAAATTGTATGCAATAATAGATTGACGACTTTACGAAGATTATATGTGTTATTTGAACTTGCTTTGTTAACTTTGCGAAACATGAGCTTTTGAACGCTTAAGCGAAAGTTATTTTAATCCATTTTAAGTATAGTGCGTCTTACAAACTATTGGTGGCGCGTCGTGTTTAACGCACGCAAGTATGTAAACGCAAACGTTTATTGCGAATGTCATTTACTTCGAGCTGTGTATTTGATAATGCGAAATATATTTTATTCTTTAACTCGCTTGCAATGCCCACCTGATTGATAGAAGAGATAAATTGTAATTCTTCGTAATTTTTTTTAATTTTGAAAGCTATATCGATACATTTTGTATCTTATGCGGAAGAAATTGAACGTAAACAATAACCCTGAGGCTGTCTTTTCACCCTGGAATTTGTTTCCGCAAATCTTACCACAACTCACGACTGTGTTTAAAATTGTGACGGAATTTACAGCAAAATGTACATTAGAAAGCCTGCAATTGAAACATAAAACCAAAAATAAATTAAAAAAATTAAAAAGTAAAAATGTGCTCACAGATAAATTATCCACACGTTTTTTTATTATTATTGTCAAAGTACCTAGAAGCTGAGCTGAGGGTTGTAATCTGAATTTGACATTGGGTCTATTTAAAATTTAAATTTTAAATTAAACATCCGTTTTCGACTATTTCTTTATTACAGCTGAACTATAAAATTTTCAAATAAACAAACACTAAATTAAATTATTTCGAAACAAAATTACAAAAAAACGACATCTAAAAAGGATGTACATGCGGAACATTTGTCAACGATTATGAAGCGGGCGGGAGTTTTCACCATTTAGTCAATTTAGTGTATTACAAAAGTTGAAATCAGATTACATAATCAAGGGAAGTATTTGGTTAAATCTTACAAAAAAAAAGATAACGCCACAAAGCAACTTTTGAATGGAGGTTTGAAATAGTTCGCCCTCTATATCTAGTGTTGTCCATGATTTACTAGATTTTATTCTAGAGCAAGTTACAGCTAAAAATATAAACCTATCGTTTCAATTAGCTAAGCGCAATAGGGTCTTTGACAACAGTAAAAATAAACTTTAATTTGTGGCCATCCTAACAGATTATAGGAAAATTAAATATATTTCACTTTCTTTTGTTCAAAATATTATGCATTTTTAGAGTATTTTGTTCTATTAATTTCTAATATTCGTTAATAATGTATCTGTGACTGAAACGCTTGCGATTGATTGATGACGTCACATACCATGAAAGGTATCTGTGGTCAAAGTGGACATTGATAATTTGACATGACAATTTTCACAGCTTCTTTGTGTGCTGCCTTTGTTTACTTGCATTTGACGTCAAACACCGTTTTTGGCGTGAGTTTGAGAATTTGAACTTTAATATTTATTTTCTTTGTTAATACAGACAAGAATCCGGAAATACTAATATATCGTGTTTATTACATAATGAAGAATTTATTAAAAATATATTTCAAAAATGTTCAAAAACCCTATTGCAGCTACTTACGCAAGTGTTTGAAATTATTGTACAAACCTGTTGTACTTATCTTCGATGGAATGTTACTTCTGTCTGTTACGCCTTTGATCCTATTATGAGCGTTGAATTTTTTTTTGAGTTAAGCCTCTTTACTTAGGTTAAACTTCCAAGTGTAAGTACTACTAACGCCGGGCCACTTATTTCCACACGAGCGAAAGACGTAGCTAAAGAGCGAAAGCGTCGCCATTCTCTCTCTTTCTCGGTGTAGACTTTACCTAAAACATTACTTACTGTCGTCTAGTCGCCGGCGACTCATACGTTGAAGACTTAATGTAGTAACTTTTACAATACTACGTCAAATAATTGCGAAGGTTCAAGTTACACGTTATGTTTACTATAACTATTGCATATGTTAAATTGAGGTTGAAAGGTTACCATAAAGTATTTTAGCAGTTACTAGAAGCGACGCACGAGCGACTGCCAGGATTATAGACTTGCAGCCTTAGCACAGCATACGCGAGTCATTTTGACAGGCCGGTCGCGGAGCGCAGATAAATTCGAGCATTGATCTGCTGCTATCGACTGCTTTGACTTGCTGCTTTTGTTGAGATGTTTTGAACGCAAGCGTGTAGCAATATTGCGCTTAAGCTCGCACTATAGCACGTGCGTCGCACTGTGCGACTGATAGGAGCGGGTCAACGCTCGAAATTCGCTGTGCTCCGCTACCGGCCTTTACCTGTCGAATGCGACGTCTCTGGTTAGACAGCGACATGTATAATCTATCTCGCCTGCATGTTCTTGCGCCCTATCGTGCTAAGCTTGGTCCGTCGTGTCGTGATTGGTTGTCGACAAGCGAGTACTAGAGCGTGCGTTGTTACAGTTCCGAGTGGACAAGGTGGACGGCGAGTGGTCGGGCAGCATATCGCTGGGCGCGGTGGGCGCGCTGCCGGCCGAGCTGCCGCCGTGCGCGATGCACCTCGACCCGCCCGTCTGGGCGGTCACTAGCGACCTTCTGCATGATAATGGGAACTTTGTGAGTCTGAAAATCTAGCGACCACGGGCTAATTTAGTCAGGGAATTTGTGGCCCGTCTTGTGTTCAGTTTGCCGATGAAAATATATAACTTTCAAATTCAGCTCTTGCACTTTTGTTTCTTCAGACATTGATAATTTTCTTGTTGATAGTTCGTGTAAGTGTCCTACAGACGAACTGCAAGTTGTGAACGGCAAAGGCTACTTCAGCCATCGCCACATATCGACGACAGCCGTCGACGTATTGACTTCTGCCGCCGACGTAATGACTGCTGCCGCCGACGCGTCGACTGAAGTAGTTTCTGCCGTTTACACCTTGCAATATGTCTGAAAAAAGCCTTATATGGACTCGCCGCACACGGATGACTACGGTAGCCACCACACGCCCCAATCGTCGCTTCCCGCTTCTTGTGGCCTGCACCAGCTACTAAAGGGCTTTCTGGACTAACCAAGTGGCTGTCGCACGCTTCAACTACTTTTTGTAGCTGCGTCTAGCTTCTCACGGCGGCGTTTGTGGCTGTGGCCGGTGGCCGGTGTGCGGCGACACTAAAAGTCTGTAACGCGTAAAGCGTGTGTTATAGTAAATGAGGTTAAACTAAGAGGCTATACTAAATGTACGTATTCCCCAGAAAAAGACTCCAATGGCGTCGGTATTCGACGAGCTCCGCGAGCAGTCGGTCCTGACGCTGCACTTCCGCTTCAACGGAGAATTGGTGGCAGACGTGGACGGCACGGTCCTGGGCACCGTGGGCGTGGTCCCGCGCGCCTTCAGCCACGTGTTCCCGCTCATCGACCTCTACGGACGCGTGCATCAGGTCACAACCCACGCCAGAGTTTATACCTATCTACCACGCTCGTCTAGACGACGGCTTGCGGCCCATACAAATTTTTACTAGCTATCGTACGAATAATGACTTCACAGCACCAGAGTTTTATGATATTTGTTCTTATTTCTGAATTATACCTTATCGGTTTAGGTAGTTAAAACAATATAAACAATCTTGACATGTCTTTTTGTTGAAATACACAGTCTAAAATTGAAAATCGTTACACTATACAATTCAATTATGAAAGTAAAGCATTTTTTCATACCTAAATTGTAAAATGTAAAGTTATCGATTTATAAAGTGTACGTTTAAATAAAAAGACACGTGAAGATTGTTTACATTGTTTTAACTACCTAAACCGATAACGTATACGACTTTTAGATTTTGTCAACATTCGGGCCAACGCGAATACTACTATGAAAATAGCGTTTTAACAAGCTTTTATTTAACTTCACTTTTGTATGTATGCAAATATGTTTGCAAATCTTTCTTTAAAGATTTCATCTTGCAAGGAAGATTTGAACGACTTCTAATACACCGATTGAGCTGAAACTTGGTATACCTACGTAACTTGGAAGACAATTCCTAATTCGGCAGTGGAGTTCTGGTAGCCCAGTCGGAACTGTCTCCAATGGAGGGAACTCTTCAACGGTTGGCCTGATTGGCTTGAAATTTTGGTGCACATAATCTAGGGTGGATGACAATAAGGTACAGTTGGCAAAAAGAACAGTCGCCAAAAAAAGCTTGTATCGAAAATGAAATTTTTGTCGGTAAGCTTATTTGAGTTAGATCTTGTCTTGACCGTGATTTGAAGGAAAACTGGCGCAGCGATGCGTGATGGGGATTATGTCTCCTCTGAGAGCAAATACTAGAACGCTACAAAACCCCACATAAACTCAAGCAACCAGAGGTGAATTATTTTAACCTTTTATTTTTGTGTTTCAGGTGTCTGTGTTACTTCATCCGACGGTAGTGGCTAGTGGAGCATCCCTAGACCTGCCTATAATAGCGGAGAACTTGCGCGAGGAGTCACTTGCCGAACTCGAACTGTTCGACGACGACGACGAGGAAGAGGAAGAGGACGACGACGACAGAATGCCAAAGCTCACCCCAGAAACTCCCGAAAAGCAGCCCAAGCGTAAAACTAAAGCGTATAGCCACGACAACCTTGTAGACGATCCCCTCGACCCCATTTACTCGCAGCCCGGTCCCAGTACGCATCCCGATCCTCCCTCCAGTCTTCCAATAGACAATGAAACGAAAAACAAAGAAATCAAATTTAGGAAAGAGAGTTCTACTCGCTCGGTACTTCATCAGAGTTTAATATTGACTGAGGATTCCGTACCCATCGACAACAACGAGTCGGCGAACCGTTGTATACAGAAGAGTCACTCGACGCATAGTTTCTGTCAGCTGCCGGACGAACTCGTGGAAGTGGAAGTGGAGGTGAAGGAGCCGGAGGGCTACGCGGACCCGGCCGCTGCCTCGCCCGAGCTCGACCGGTGCTACGACACCAATATTCGACACAACGACCGCTACCCAGAAGCGAGCGAAGTAGACAGTCTCGATAACGAAATAATGGACGCACTAGCGCTCGAAACCGGCAACTTACCGGATCTCACTGAAGAACATTCCTCGTCTATCGATGACTCGACGCGCCGCGACGATTTCTGGACCGAGTCTCTGTCCGCCGAGAATCTCAACTACTTGAATCGGATACTCTGTTTGGAGCAGGAGGGGGAGGGGCAGAGTTTGGAGGAGTGGGAGGCGTGGGGAGAGAGCTGCGAGCATTTGCATCTGGTGTTGAAGTATTGGCAGTTCCTGGCTCTGCCGTACCCCGAGCTGCGCGCGGCGGCGTGGGCGCAGGTGCGCTGCTACTGCCGCGCCTGCCAGCCCGAGGCTCGTCCTCCTCTTTCCGGTAAGTCTTTGTAATTTTACTTTAAGAAAAAATATGTTAAGTAGTTAAGTAAGTAATCCAGCCTACGTCCCACTGCAGGGCACAAGCCTCCTCTCAGGATAATAAAACGTAACCTAATTTAATTTACATAGACGCAGTTACACGTTAAGCGCATTATTTGAACTCGTATATGTATAAAAGTGTCTTTTAAATTTAGCCCCCCATAGAAAAAACGTGATATTTTTGGCAGTTTTAGTGGTCACCATTCTGGGAGCTGTATCACAAGAACCGTGATAGCTAAGCAGTTGAAATTTTCACAGACTATGTGTTTGTATTGTCATTACTAAAAACTAAATAATAATAGTAAAGAGAAGGAGCCCTCCCATAGAAAAAAACGTGTTTTTTTGGGTTTTCCTCCGTTAGCCCGAAAAACTTTAGCCCTGATTTCACTGGCCCTAGGTTTGGTAACACGAATTTTCATTTATCCTAATTAATGAATGACCCGAACCCGACCTAATAATGCGAAAACCCAAATTTTTGTCATGTCATCAAGTAATTTTCTTTCCGTAGCGGTCGCAGTTCTGACCAAACCTAACCAAATTTTCTATTAGCAGTTTTTGTAGGAGTCGCAGCTATAACCAAATCTAACTTACAGTTCTATCAGCAGTTTGTTTTGTATACAGGTATTAGCTATAACTTACTTAGTATATTACACGCTATTGTATGTTATGCGAGGCACCCTAAATAATATACGGTGAATGTACTCTTGATATTTTGTGTCAGTACATAATGATTAGGACTAATAATCATTAGGTGATGTAATTACTTCATATTAGTGTTGTTGAAAATTAGTGCAAATAATTATGAGGCTCTTGGATTATTAGGTTTAAAAATTAATTCAGGGTATAAAAATTAGGTGAAGTGACTTTCGGGCCAATAAAATTCTAGCTAACGTTGGTAGTTGTAAAGATATTTGCACTTATGGTATTTGGTTTAGTGGTAGGATACCTTTTTTCTGTTTTTGTATGGAACCCTTCGTGCGCGAGTCTGATTCGCCCTAGGGTGACCGCACCGGTAATGGACTTAGAACCAGTAATGGACAATGACTCTTATTTACTACCCACTAAGGAAAAGTCATTTGTTTTACAACAATCAATTCAGAACTCTATGGTCTTTAAATTATGAATGAAGTGTCCATCACTGGTGCTTGTCAACTTAAACCGTCCATAACTGGTGCCGTCACCCTATTCATTTGTCTTTTTTTTTATCAATCACTCTTCAAGTACAGTTTCGACCGTTTATATTAATCAGTTAACTCGTGCCGCCGCAGGCTGGGTGCGCATATCCCGCGCGGAGGGCGCTTGCGCGCGGCGCGCGTACTGGCACGTGGCGCGCGCGGCGCTGGGCGCGGCCCGCGCGGCCGACGGGGAGCGCGCGCGCCGCCCGCGCACGCTGGCGCCCGCGCCGCGACCCATGCACCCCAACGCGGACATGTGAGCACCAAACTACAGTATTACCAAACAAAGAATGCTACACGGTTTACCTGCTTATTACACCAGTGGTGTGGCGCGGGAAACTTCGATCTAACTATTCTAAAAGAGATTTTTCACATCACCTATTCGGAACGGGCACTTTTCTTCCCCGCTAGGAGGGATCAAAGTGGCACTTTTCTGTTCAAGGACATTTGCTTGCCATTATAAAAAATAAACGCAATGCTATATTAAAATAGTATGCACATAATTGGTTATAATTTATTTATAGTCGATTACATTTTTTAATAATCGATTACGATCATATATTTTATTAGTTTTTTTTGGTACATACTATAATAATATATCTAAATATTATGAAATGACAAGCAAAGTGCTTTAGTCTAGTGGCTATAAATAAATAATTTATAAAACGGCTAACTAACTATTTTTTATAATCGATACTTTATAAAATGGACAGTCCTAAAAATCGATTTGATAAACGGGTATGTCGTTATCTGTGGTGCAGTAATGACAGTAATGCCATTGTAAAAAAACAAAACAAAAACATGGCGGGAATTGAATTGTAAATACAAACAATTTTGTAGTGTGTTATTTTATTATCTTTTTTATAAAGTTTCAAAAGAGAAGAAAGATGACTGGCACTGAAAGTGAAGAATTACAGTTAACGCCCGAATTTATAAAGGTGCAAGCAAATACAGTGGTTAATAATTTGCTGCCTAATAAAAATCAAGAGAGAAGTATAACAACGCTTACGACAATTATTTGAAATGAAAGACATCAAAAGGCGTTCATCGCATTTGATAATCTGTATAATTAGTTTATTTAGAGGAATTGACGAAAAATATGCAACCTTCAACGGTGTGGAGTATTTCCTGCATGTTAAAAGCAACAATTAACACAAAGAAGATATCAAAAACTACACAAAACTATCAACATTATCAAAAAGGTTTTCAGACGGCCACCAACCAAAAAAGTCCAAAGTAATCAATTGTTAAGATATTGAAATGTTAATAAATGTTATTTTTTAAGAGTGTTAATAATCAAATTTCTTATATTTTTTATATCTTTTATTTTCCTCATAGGTGATGTGAAAAGCGGTATGTGTCACACGGTAGCAAAATTATTTTCATCTTAGGCGTTAACACTTGAATCCCTCACTACGCTCGGGATTCTATTTTAGAATCCCTCGCTACGCTCGGGATTCAACTATAGAATCCTTCGCTTCGATCAGGATTCAATGTACGCCCTCGCCGTAAATATGCCATTTTGCTCCCTTGTGACACAATCTACTATTTTCGCGCGCTGAACACTTGCGTTCTTTGGTCATTGATTGATGTCTGAGACAGATGACTCATGACAGATGTCTAGCACCCCAGCGCCAAATGCGTCGAGCAGCCGAACTAAAGTGTGTAAGCGAGAAGGCATAGCAAGCAAAATTGTGCCCAAAGCTTTTGTAAATAAAGTTCAATATATATAAATTACTAGTTCGGCTACTCTCGGATATCGTTCTACACTTCTCGGCGCAGACGGTAACAGCCGATGTGACTTATTTTCTTGGGAATACTGTACCAGCAGTAGCTATACCGCGCGCTGACACGTGGCGGACCAGCATTTGTACGACCGCAGCTGCACACATTTGCGTCTCATTGCAAAAGTCTATCTAGGGTGACGGCACCAGTTATGGACGGTTTAAGCTGACAAGCACCAGTGATGGACACTTCATTCATAATTTAAAGACCATAGAGTTGTGAATTGATTGTTGTAAAACAAATGACTTTTCCTTAGTGGGTAGTAAATAAGAGTCATTGTCCATTACTGGTTCTATGTCCATTACTGGTGCGGTCACCCTAATTTCGTAAACAAAAGCGGAAACATCACAAAACCTCTAATTTTCTGAGGAACTAAATTACATTATTATTCAAGACTTATGAATTTATTTTACAAGAATCGATTATCTATTAAACTGAGATGAAAACCTTTATCCAACACCCAGGGGTCGTCCAGTTTGAAATACACTGTAATGTAACATTTCCACTGTCCACATCCACATTGCCATCACTGGTAAAATAAGGATATCAAACTGCTAATGTTTTGTATCTAAGTCAACTCAGTATTAATATTGAAACTTGGTTCGAATCAAACTTAACATGTCCAGACCTGTCTTTACAAATAAGCGAAAAAAGCAAGTGAGGTAAATGTACCAATGTTCGACGCCTCAACGCCCAGTAGATGACACCCATCTGACACCTGTCTTACTATGACATAAGGTTGCAAGTGCCATGTATTGGGTCAGTGTCGAGCACAGGTACGTTTACCTAACTATTTCAATGGCTTAAAGAAATAATTCTCTACTCAGGCAAAGAATACTTAGGATATAATTAAATAATAACACAATAAACTAATTCATGTCTGGCACGTCAACTTATTTGGTTAGACAAGTCATTGTACAACACAATATCTTTAACATCATGTCTAGAGCAAAAAAAAATCATTTCTCTTCAGTAAAATCGTTATATTATTTTTAAAATGTATTGTTTCAGATGGTTTGATGAGGAAGGAAAGCCACATCATACTGTGCTTGCCATAGAAATAGACGTCGAGTAAGTAAAATAAGTATTTTTATTAGAGTGAGTCACACGGTCATGCTCTATTATTACGAGCTTTTATCATGTTTTAAGTTGAAAATCCTTTCTGAATATGAGTAATATTGCTGATGTCAAATATTGCTCAGGGTAAACTAAAATAGGTTCCATGACAGCAACGTTGCACTCCTCGCTATGTAGCGGATATTTTGTGAATGCAATTTATTAAAGTTCCAATACGTATTGTATAATAAATGTATTTTCACCCGTGTGGTGCCGGGTTAGAATAGCACCTCCCCCTTTCTTCCCGTGGGTGTCGTAAGAGTCGACTCTGGGAAAGGGTTGGTGTATTGTGGGCGATGAGCTAGCAACCTGTCACCACAATATCACGTTTGACCATCTGGTTGCCCTGAATTTGCTAAACGTGGCACTGGATTTTTTTTGAATTCATGTGCTCTGCCTACCCCTCCTGGGAATACAGGCGTGAGAATATGTATGTATGTATGTATAATAAATGTAGGTGTTGTAAATATTCTTTGTTAAAAACAAAATTAAAAGGCATCATCCGTATTATTTTAATAGCGAAAATCTTCAAAATGAAATGTTATTAACAATTCACAAATGTTCCACTCGACCCGACCCCGTTCTCGCAAGATAACGATAGCGCAATGACATTCCTGTTATATTATTATGTCATGAACCTGACAAAGCGTTAATTCACGCATGGGGCGATATTGTAGTAGTGTCTATTGTAAAATTCTAAGTAAAATAGAATGTACTCTCGTTGTCGCATGAGCAGGTCACATCAGTCACATGCGACACAGCGTAGCTATAGGAAACTCTTAATCGAACCTTTTTTTTACGACCAATATACAGAATGGCCGGAAAATGACTGTAAATATTTTGACCACTGGTCGGGTATACTAGTCTGAAAATCTCGCTTTATCACTTCACTCTAGTACTATTTATTATTAACAAAGTAAATAAATAAAGCGCTAGAGTATCTTACCCTAAACTTTGAAGCATACGTCAGCGATCGATCATAGAGCTCATTGGACAAGTTAAATGGTCACACAGAAAATTGTAATAAGGTTTTCTGGATTTATTTTAGAGCTTCGTTTCCCAAAGAGATGCGAGTGCTACGTTCACAGGCTAAGCTAGTAGGGTGACAATGATTTTCATTAAAAGTTAAATTCCAAATTAAATAATTGGAGTAAGTAAATTGTGTTTACTTCAGTTTCTATATTATTTAATAGGTATTGCCCGAAATTAATGAGTAAAAAAGTTGGGTCCTGGATACCAATAAACGTGACCGTGTGTCTTAATGTTGTCATGTGCTCTGCCTACCCCATATGGAAATACAGGCGTATAGTATGTATGTATGTGGTTGCAGGGGCGCGGACGCGGCGCGGGACCGGCTGCTGGCGTTCCTGATCTTCCTGAAGTCGCACTCGGTGCTGCACGTCGACGACAACCCGCCCAGCCTCGACGAGTGAGCGCCCAATCTCAAACTACCACTCATAGACTACCCTACGTGCGATATTAAATATGTATTAATTTTAAGGGGCACACAATGGCTGTCTAATAAGTATTAAATGATATTTAAACGTATCGAATGAACATCGGCCGTCTATTGGCTTTGTGACGTGCGTGTTTACTGTTAGGTATTTATTAAAAACTTCTCCATCTAAAGATTCATTGTACACGTGCTTTACTAGTCTTATTATTTTTAAGCACCGTTGTGATCTCAAGACTACTGGCTAAGTTATCTTTTTATTTTACTACGCGTTTAATTTATTATTATCGGTGGCGGTGTAATAATTTGATTGCGGCTTGCATGGTATATCAGATATTAGTGTTATTTAAACGTAGGAAAAGCGCAGGGCTCGCCCGAGACGATTTAGGTTCTTAGGACGGAATGAAATTGTATGTGATATTATGGTGTATTGTGGTGCATCCCTCGCCCGCCGTGGCTCCGTCCTGTTCTTTTGCTACCAACAACACTTTTTCTCTCATCTCTCAGATTCAAATTGACAAACCGAAGTCTTCATGCACTAGTATACTAATCGGATCTCTAGGAGCACCGGGAAAAAATATTTAGTTATCGCGGTAGGAACGCCGATTCAGTTCATATTCATAATATATTTAATCCCAATACCATTGTGACCAGTGTTTAGGATATTAGTTTAGGCACCTATATTAGTACTTGAAAAAGTTTTTTTAATAAAGCAAATTATTGCACCGATATATTTCTTTAACGTCATAATGATATGTTTACAAGTTTACAAGCATTATTTATTCCTAGAAAGTATGTTTTGTGATTAAGTAATACGTAATATTATATTGTGAATCACTCTGCGGTTTAAAAGCTGACGGTTTGAGTATTTACTGGTCTGTAGGTTTAGCACGCATCATACGGTATTTCTTGTGCTTGTAAGTTTCTATTGATGGCAACATTTCAAAATGTGTCTCCAGTCAGCAGTCTTGAAAACAGTAGTTTATACGCCTCGAGTTCCGCCTTGCAGAATAAAATCAGGCTTTCGCGCACCTTACGACGATATCATTCGTCTCCAATGATCCAGCTGTACTCCCTTATTTTGAAGTAGGCATGGAATAAGTATACATATTTTTTGAATCCCTATACATTCAAATAACTGATATGATATGCTTCCGTTAAATCCAATGACATTTTATATGCGCAAGAAAATAGCAATGCGCTGCGTCAGCGGGATGTCACATACGCGCACTTATTGATAGCTATGACATGCTGTTGCTGCCATTTTTATATTTGCAGCAGTGTGTACAGTCAAATAATTCGATAACTGTGCCACTTTGTACCTTTTTCAATGAAATGTCACTTTGACATACCATACTATCTACTAATCAAAGCAATATGAAACTTATTATGAAAAGGTTCAAAGTGGCACAGGTATCAATTTCCTTGACTGTACATAATAAGTATCCTGTTCGTTCACATGAGTCGAAGCATCGTGCCTATGATTGTTAACGCGTAGAATGTCATTGGTTAATTAAACCACATTTTTTATTGGACAATAGTAGCGTTATATATTTCGGGATTTACCTTTATTGATCTTTTACTTTTATAACTAAATAATAAGTACTATTATTTTTCCACGGATTGCATCCACATACGCTACTTATTTTATGATATAGACCGACCAAAAAAAGTATAAAACGGACTAAAAGAAACTAAAATCTTTTACATGAAATTGCGACAAAAAAGTCATTCGCGAAAAGATGAGCCGTAATTATTATTATTTTCGGCCGCTCTGTATCGACTTGTAATATAAGTTGAAACATCCTTTGAACTTGCTTTAGAAGCCTTTGGACTACAATATAAGACGTCATAGAACACGCATCAGGCTCACCTCTCACAAATTACAATGTAATGTAAAGATTCTAATTTTGTTTCTAATAGGTCTGAGTAAAAAAAATAGAACGCACGACTGTTTTTAGGGTTCCGTAGCCAAATGGCAAAAAACGGAACCCTTATAGATTCGTCATGTCTGTCCGTCTGTCCGTCTGTCCGTCTGTCCGTCTGTCCGTCTGTCCGTATGTCACAGCCACTTTTTTCCGAAACTATGAGAGCTATGCTAATAAAACTTGGTGAGTAGATGTGTTCTGTGAACCGCATTAAAATTATGATACAAAATTAAAAAAAAAACAATATTTTTTTAGGGTTCCCCATACATGGAACTCAAACTCAAAAAAATTTTTTTTATCAAACCCATATGTGTGGGGTATCTATGGATAGCTCTTCAAAAATGATACTGAGGTTTCTAACATCATACTTTTCTAAAGTGAATAGTTTGCGCGACAGACGCTTCCAAAGTTGAAAAAGTTGTGTCCCCCCCCCTCTAACTTCTAAAATATAAGAGTGATAAATCTAAAAAAAATATATGATGTACATTACCATAAAAACTATCAACGAAAATTGGTTTGAACAAAATCTACCAAGCAGTTTTTTTTTTATAAATAAAATTTAAATTTATCATTAGTTCGAAAATCTGTCACTAGATGGCGTTGTAATCTGTTTGTACGGAACCCTCAGTGCGGGAGTCCGACTCGCACTTGGCCGGTTTTTGAGGTGCGAGTGACCGTTAATTATGCAATTGCTGAAGACACAGTGAAAAACTAGTAGGTATGTGACATTAAATTATCTTTATCAGTGTGCAGTTGTGATGGCAACATAACGTTGAAAAAGTTGCTTTTAATCAAACGGGAATAAAGTCTTGTATTATAGTAAGTCACAATATTCACGAGTGAATTCCATTACCGAATGCTATGATCAGTACGTCATAATTATGTCAGATGAAGTAGTTACACTATCCTTACCAATATATAAATGTGAAAGTGTGTTTGTTTGTTTGCTTGTTTGTTTGTTTGTTTGTCCGTCTTTCACGGCTAAACGGAGCGATGGATTATCGTGATTTTTTTAGGTAGAGATAGTTTAGGGCACGGAGAGTGACATAGGCTACTTTTTATCCCGGAAAAAATTGATGTTCCCGAGGGAAAACAAAAATATAGTTTGCTGATAGATCGATATCAATCGATAACCGATCGATAGATGATAGATCGATGGCGCCGTGTGTCGTTTGAAACGAGAAGTTTTCTTATAGTTGTGCTTTAAACCGCAATATAACCGAGTTCCACGCGGGCGGAGCCGCGGGCGGAAAGCTAGTTTACTTTATATCATGAATAAATGTATTTTATTTATACTGTTAAAAAGGTTTCATAAAATATTTAAGGACTTATATCTAAAAGTAATAATCCTGAAGTATTAACTTCTAAGTAAAAATGTTAATACTTAATTCAATTGCTTTTTTTATATACTTTGCCACAAAAACTTCACACAACAACACACTGATCAAGATTACTTGTGACATTGCGCAG
This sequence comes from Adoxophyes honmai, assembly GCA_005406045.1. Taxonomy (NCBI): domain Eukaryota; kingdom Metazoa; phylum Arthropoda; class Insecta; order Lepidoptera; family Tortricidae; genus Adoxophyes; species Adoxophyes honmai. The sequence continues at coordinate 349,369 of BHDV01065357.1, forward strand.
AACCCTGTCGCAGAGGTCCCTCAGCTGTCATCATCAAGATTTGTTGTTATAGGCGCGGAAAATGCTGACTGTAATGGGGTTCTACCTAGTGTCAAGTTGATGATTGATCTCGCTGGGTAATGTAATAAATATTGTGCACAATATTAAGTATCGGCTGTTTTCTTTGGAAATAGTTATAAGCTTATAAGTCTTCATATCAGGATTGCAATAAAAATGTTATAAATGTTTAACAAAACGTGATATCCATTCTAAACGAATTGATGTGTTTTACGATTATAATAATTTGTTAGGTATCTTTGACGTTGTGTTCACAATCCTTCTTCTATGTGATAATGAATGAACATGAAATTTCAGGAGAAATTAATGTATTATTTGTTTAATCTCCCTAATGCTCCAGCGTCGAATTTTACGGTCATAGTTATTCTAGGTACCTATGAAAATACTACTCGACGATTAGGAAAAAATAGATAAAGTTGAGATGGATAGGTACTTACTAAGGAGATTAGATCAGGCAAATCTCATCAAAAGCGTACCTGGTCGTTTTATAATTGACCCATATATGTAAGAGTAACTTCGCGCTCTTCGTGATCCATGTATGATGTTTGGAATGTGTTAATTAACAAAAAGTGCACTGCACGTAGAAACACAGTGAATTGGTACTACTTTCAACTGGCGTGTTTTGTTAAGTCAGTCTACAGTACTTTGTTCTGGTACGGTTAAATGATGGTGTAATTGAATATGAATGTGTGTATTTATCAATAAAATGTTAAGGAATGATTTTGAAATGTCGTCAACTTGCGTTTACAAGGATTACTTTCAGCCAGGTTTTAGTGCAGTGCTTTTAGAGAACTATCGCTTATGCAGTCGGTGTCAGCTTTAGAATAGTAACATTTGGCTGAGTTGTACCTCGTTATTTATATTTATTTTTACAGCATGCATACGGAGGTTTAGTATACAATTTCCCGGCTATAGTGAGCTGTTTTAGCATGTATAATTTACTGAACAAATAAACGAATCTTGAAATATGTACCCGTGTTATATTTGAATCCTAGCAATCTGACCCATTGTTAATAAACAACTTTTATTGTATAAAGAATAATAACAAAAAGAAATAGTAAAACTATTATTACATTACATAAAAAAATCTTGGCAGCGGTGGGATTCGAACCCACGCCTCCGAAGAGACTGGTGCCTTAAACCAGCGCCTTAGACCGCTCGGCCACGCTACCATGGCAGGTTTGTGTCGTATATTCGATACAAACCCCAGAGTGTTGCACCTACATATTTAGAATATTGATTTACCAAGAAACTAGATGTTCTATCAGCAACAATCTAGTTTTGTCTAGGTACTGCTCCGGTGCACGTGTTTCCCTTGAAATAATTCTAGGAGTGGTAGGAATATTGGTTGTTGCAGTTTAGACTACTTAGTTAAAATATTCTGTGCTCGTACATTGTTGAACGGGAATAGGAAACCAAACTAGGAGCGTTAAAGCCATTCTAGCTGCGGACTCGCCACCACTAACTAAGATATCTGCTGTACTGTAAAGTACCGACGAGACTCGATTCACTCCGTGAACAATGTTAGTCCATAAAGCGTCAACAAAATAGACAACTACCTAGTGATTCGAAAATAGTATTATGTTTTATCATTTTTCTAGAAGTGCGAGACTAAGCCTGCTTTCGTTTGGGATGGTGCGTATGTGGGTATTCATTAGTGGCAGCACTACTTAGGGAAATCTTTTCGAGGAAAGTGACGTGTTCGATGTCTTAAATTCATATTAGGTAGAGGCTAATGAAAACACATATTGATAAAAATGTTTCTTTTATTTGTGTTTAAAGACTCACAACAATACGTTTGTATCCAAAAGTGTCATACTTATCTACTTACGCTATAAATTAAATTATCAGTGTTTATCCCTTACCGACCTCTCGAAAATGAGATTCTAAATAGTACTTTAGGTATACATAAATAAAGGCCGCTTGAACTGTAACCGCGTGTTCTTACAATTCGGTCGCTACGCCCTGCGTCTTTGTAATGAATTTAAAGACAACTTCGCTAAAATTCAATTTCGCTAAATGCAGCATACCAGTGCGGCCTTGCATATTTAAATATGAGAACCTTAATTTTAATTAACAACCACTGGAACCGAAATGGGTACTAAGTCGTCAATCATTTTGTACTTTTAATGCACAATCTTAGCCAGTATCTACTCACAACATGCCCGTCGACCCAAAGCTCAGCGCTCTCGTGCCCAGTGTAACATTTGATCCTAGTTGATATACATACGATTTGATTAAACGTCGTCAGACATCGAGTTATTTACAAATATTTACCTATATTATTGAATACTCAGGTCTCCTTCCAAATTTGACATACACACCACACTACAGCCGTACCACGTACTGCGACCCGACCTCGGCTATCGAGCTACCAATACGTTATTTTGACGTGCACTCAGACCGCCCGAAACAAGTAAGAGGCACGTACAAATAAAATTGAAGACACTTCACTATGCGATAAGTAATGGTGCAGTTTGAGTAGAAAGTTTAGTAATCAGGTTGTGGGTAAGTGTAGTTTTCGAAGTGATAAAAGTTTGCACGTGTCTTTTCATAGTCGAAGGTCCGGTCAGCCCAATGCCGATTCAGCAACCTGAGTGCCTGCGAGCACTACCAAACTTTGCATTTGTTGACTGGGTTCATGGGGGAGCCGAGGGGGCAGTTGAAGTCTTCGGCGAACTCCTCCATGTTGGACATGGGCCCGACGACGCGGAAGCGGCCCGGCGCGTGGAAGCCGGTCGTGATGCGCACCTTGATCGCCTCGTTGCGGTACACGGCGCACCACGTGTTGGCCGCGCTCAGCCAGAACAGCTGCCGACAGAGTTACGTCACTAACACAATCCAAGAGACTGCCTACCACCTAGTGGACCAAAGCCCGCCTTCGAGCCTGTGTGCAGGAGGCTCAGTACATTAGTCCGTCTAGGCGTTACATGTTAGACTCTTTAACTCATATATTTATGTCTTTCGTACAAGCATTAGGCTCGATACAATTTACATACATACATACAATCACGCCTACATTACATAGACAAAACCTTGATTATGACTATTTCACGCTCCGCAGCCACTTCTAGCATAGTTTTAGATATAATGATAACTGTTAAATAAATGTTGGGTGGAAGAGGTATAATAGTGACAGGTTGTTAGCCTGTCGCTTAAAGCATACCTAAACCTATTTTCCTTAGTCGCCTCTTACAAGATCCACGGAAGAAATGGGGAGGTGTTATTATATCCCGACACCACACAGGATATATACTATTTGTCGGGAACAAATGATTGCGAGTTGAACGGAGTTGTCTATCGGGTCTATTCCGATTAGTTAGGTACATTAATTACTTCTTGTTCCATTGATGGAATTAGATGGATTTTTTTTCGAGTAGTTTATTAATGAAGAAAAAAATCGAAGTAAAAATCAATCTAGTTTTCTCAACGAAACTAATGATTTACTTATGTAGTCGGAAAAGACCGTATGGCGCAGTGAAAGGCAAGCACTACTATATAACAGAATATTAATGAAAGGAGGGACGAATTAAAGACACGAGTAGGTATGAACATAATTTGAATCGAAGGATATCCGATACTTATGTAATAGCAATAGGAGTTTTAATAGTACATACCTGTCTCGGGGTGTATTTCTCGAGGCCGGGCAGGCGTTTTTCTTCGCCGTGACGGTGAGTCCAAGCCTGGTACGCGTAGTATGCCTCCTTGATGCCTCCGTTGTCAGCAATGTTCTCACCTTGAGTATTCACGCCATTGAGCTGGAAGTAATAATTTGAGAATGATATTCATGCAAATCCCGACATCATCTCATGCGCGTAATATCATTTTACATCGCTGGGTGTGAAAATTTGTGTTTTGATTGATAAATAGTAGATACAGAAATTATGTCACACAATCAGCAAAAAAATGCGCCGTGTGTACCTACCTAAATACTATCTTAGTCTGAATTTTTAAATCGAAAAAGTCGTGACAGTGTAGCCACTATTTACGTACCTAAATATTTATAATATGTAGTTAGCTTTTACAGTTTTATATGTACAAGTACAAGACCAGCGCTCAAATCCAGTTTAACCCGGCACGCGTTTTCCCAGTTCGAGAGTGCTACTTAGCTCTAGCTAGTGTGTTAATTAAGTTATTGGAAATCACCTTCATGCCGACTTCCTTAACCGTATAGTTGGAGTACTGGTCAATGATGCACTTGGCTTTCTCCAGATATTCCTGTTTGGTCGTCTCCTGCCACCAGTCAATCAAGTTGCCGTTCTTGTCGAATTGGCGTCCCTGAGAACAAACATTAGTTGTTAAGAACTTGTAACTAGGCTTATTAAGGACTTTAAACAATGTATGCCGAAAGAGTCAAAAATATTAATAGACAATGCAACTGCTATTATGTAAAACATATTAACCTTGTAACCGTTTTTTACTTAGAGAATATTTCGTGATAATATTTTTTAGAGTTTTTTGAGGAGTATCCTTTACCTGGTCGTCAAATCCGTGGGTAATTTCGTGTCCAATGACGAACCCGATGGCTCCGTAGTTCATGTAGGCAGGCCGCTTGGCCGAGAAGAAAGCACCTTGCAGGATCCCGGCAGGGAATTCTGCGAGAATATATTTCCGTGAATTAGATACGCAATCATTATTTACGCTACTATTATTATCCTCACAAACGTTGACATCAAAACAACAACAACGAGTTACGTGTGTAGGTAGGTAACAAGTTAGAGAGGTATCTCAGCGCGGTAATTCTTTGTGCCAATGAATCGTTTCACAGAATAAAATATTTTGTCATTGTCTACGGTATTCAAACAATAGGTAGGTACATACCAATCGATATAAATGTATGTTACGTACCTACTTTAAACTATTAGAAACAATAGTTTATTGCACTTTATGCTTGTCATTATATTGTCTTATGCATTCTATTGTTTTGTTAAAGCCTACACCTAAGCCAGAGAGGCATTCTGAAGTAATTTGTAGTCATTTTGCGTGTACCAATAAAATAAATTATTCGGAGAAAGTTTTGTTAATTGCTATTTTCCTTCACCGCATAGCAGCCGCAAAGCAACTTAATTTATTGATGTGGTTTACAATTACATTGCACCTGCAAAGCTTGGAATTTTTTATACCAGCACTAGGTAATTCTCATCAGAAATTTATTGTACTTTTCAGGTCATATTCTTCTGGCGTCATCCATCATTCGCGTAAATAATCTTCATATTTATTTACCTACCTAATAATGCAACATATTAAGATTGGAAAACATGTATTGAAATAAGTCCTAACTTACGGATGCTGTTCTCGATGGAGGAGTAGAAGGCGTTGACGATGGCGGGGCGGCCGTGGGTGACCCAGTCGGTCTTGTTGACGGGCTCGCGCAGCTTCCCGAACAGGTACTCCGTGCCGAAGAGCGTGAGGTTCAGCACTGATTCCATTAACTTATCCGGCGACATTTCCAACTGCAAACAATAATTTATAAGGAGTCTTAGATGATCAAGAGGAGGTTCACGATAATCTTTGCCCAGTTTGTCCTTTTGATTCATATTAATTATCTTAAGCACATGAACACGTTTCTTAATTAAGCTACGTCGCGTATAATCTTTCCTCAAATAACTAGGTCCCTTCGTTGGGAATAGAATCATCCACAACCTCAATGACTTTATTCTACCACGTCACGTGTGATTCGTGATCGCGAGACGGACAGCCGCCACTTTATGCTGTTGTTGAAAACATTCGACTCAGGCCCATGTAGCGTGATTACGTTACTTACCCCATGGTAGAATTCGATGAGTTTGTTGTCATCCAACATCTCGTTGGGGTATGCGATGTGCGAGGCCATAGCGTCGGCCTTCTCCAGGGCCTCCTTTCGGGTCATCTCATCCATCCACTCTACCTCCTCCAAAGTCTTGCGGAACTGTTGTCTGTCAGACGAGCATAATTCGTTAGGTTATCTACTTAATTTAATGTAACAGCAAGGACGTAACTGAAAACTGACTGTTGGTGTTGCTATATTAATGGGTACCTAGTACCCATTATAAAATTAATTTCAGCATCTTCTTCTTTTCTGGCCAGGTATATGTACTAAGCAGATATCGCACATTTCAGCGCGTCAGCATCAAAATAAATGTAATTACTTTTTAATACCCAATTGCTGTGTTAGCGCTGCGATTAGTAGCTTATTAACTTTAGTCTACGTTTGTCGAGCTCCTAGCTAATAATATTATATTTACCTTGGTTATCAATAAAATCTATCATCATCAGTGTTTCTATCAAGATTACAATCAACTATCAGATCAATTCAGGTGTACTCCCAGTACAAAGCCTCAATTTACACCGAACTCCACATGTAATATGGGTTTCTTTTTTAATACTACCTAGCAAATTTTCAAAAAACGATGGAAAATCTTCATGTTTAGTTCAGTAGGTAATCTTGTACTTACTTGTGTTGTAATTTGACAGTAACTACCTATCTAGTTTTAGTTCGTAGCGTATATTATAATGTATTGTCATATAAAGCATTGCATGAGTAGAGTTAGTCAGTGTATAGTAGATAGTAGAGTATGTATCACAAATTTCGTTTCGTTCCAAAAGCTAACAGCTCAGAGAGAGGAGAATAGGGAATGATAGGCAGCGGGGCACCAGGTAGACTGTACTTACGTAGAAACAGCTTATACATCATACAATTAAGCTTGTGTCCCCAAATGGGATGGGCAGAGCACACGAAATATGACAAGAACAAAACCATGACTTCTGGCACAATTTTAGGTATAAAAACAGATGGAAGAGATAGAATAGTGACAGGTCGCCTTTTAAGACATCCAAGGAAGAAATGGAGAGGTTATTATATCCCGACACCACACAGGTTAATATGTATAACCTGTGTGGTGTCGGGATATAATAACCTCTTCATTTCTAACTAACTAGCTCTATGCTTATACTTTGGTATTTTACATCCCTTTCTTACGAACTGTTTCTCATTTGTATCAAATTATGTTTGTACACAGAGTAGGTACTTACTCGTAGAAAAATATCTCTCTCCTCTCATAATTAAACGTGATCCGGATACAAATCTATTGTCTTACATTAGTGTCTCGGTTTCGCGTTCGATAACTATTGTATAATCATGTACTTATACAGATCACACGTGCTTAATTGGTAAACCGTCATAGTATATCAGTACCTACGATTGATCGTTCAATCAGTAACGGCGATGGTTATCGGAAAATTGCTGCAAAAACGAATGCAATCAAACCGGTCCCTAACTGCCCTTGTGGTTTTAATCTTCAACAGTGTAAGAGACTGTTTAACTACTTACGTCTGCACATACCTATTATTTTAATAGTACTTACTTAGTTTATTTTTTATTTTGCTTAGATGGTGTAATTCCATCGAGTAGGAAAATGTTGCATTTTTCATTCATCTCCATTTTTAGACAAGTCTCGTCAATATAACATACATATTCCACGTTCCGATCGGCATGTGGCTGTCTCTATTCCGGTGCTCGTCGCACTGAATCCACAACTAGCGGTTTCTCATCATTTCGCCATTTACCTGATATCGTTGACCATTTCCAGAGCGTTAGCCTTTGAGTTTTCGTTGAAATATTTCCGGATGTACAGGGCTCCCACGGCGATGGACATGCTGAAAACACAAAATAATAGAATATGCCCTTTTATTAATTAGTTAAGAACATAAAAGCCAAAGTTACATTAGGCGACAAATGTTGCGCGACATTTGTTGCACATGTCGAGCGATGTAGCGCGACGTAGCCGGACATCGCTCGACATGTCGCGCGACTCGTGTATATACGCGGATATAAGTCGCGCGGCATCTCGGACATCTCGTAGGATGGTACCTTAAAATGGTACTTCAGAATCAATTTATTCTTACTTTGCGGGTATACTCGTCTCTAGGGTTCCGCAGTGATAGTGGTAATAACAAAACCCTTATTATTTCCAGAAGGAGGCCATTTTATTCGGAATGTACACTCGTAGGCCCACAGTGATCAAATTTGTACTGTGTATTTTCCAAAAAGCATTGCAAATCTATTTAGACGATCAAGTTGTTATGTACCTGACGCTGGTGGTGTCGGCGCACTCCTTCCAGCGGCTCTCGCGCTCGGTCTTGCCGGACAGCGCGGTGACGTAGCTCAGCTGGCGCCGGCGCAGCGCCTCGGTCAGGTACGACACCGACGCGCCCGCCACCCTCCACATCACGTAGTTCGCTTGCACGCGCTTAGGGGTCTTCTCTAAGAGGATCTATGTCAAACGTTATATAAGAGTTACTCTTTGAAACATGATTGATTACGTTACATATTAGTAGTGGTTTTGAGCCGAACCTGCAGTTCCGAAATGTATTTAGGTACGTTGACAATGGCAATCTCTTCCAAGCCGACCTTGATGTGAGGCGCCAGGAGACGGTTGATGTATTCGAGCCACGGGATCCTGTGTAAAGTGACATAATGGTAGTCATTTGATTTTTTTACTAAATCAATTTTCCGTCTTCACAGCATTATTTACTCACTTCGGGAACTTTTCTTGCAGCTGAGCGATGGTCATAGGGTTGTACAAGCTGGTTGCATTACGACGTTTTTCAAGAGGCAAAGATATCTGTAAAAACATTAGCTCAAGTGAGTATTTTATAAATTAATGTACCCTTCAAGCACAAGTTATTAAGAATTGAACCCGAAACGGCTTTTGAACAATGCATTATTGAATGTTATCAATTCGTCAGACATACCATTCGATTGACATTATTTCTCCAAGGTTTGCAGCAAAATTAGGTCACGTATTAAGAGCAGGCCTTGTGCAGCTCGTAATGTAACTCTTTTATCTTTAACGGACTTATTTTTTTAGCGCGGTATGAATTGCCGTGTTTTGGCAACCTCTGAGAAAGATGGCGGGCTCGTAAAGCCGTCGCGATAAAGGGGCCTCGCGGGCCGCGGGCTTACGTTGGCGAGCTTCATCTCGAAGTCCAGCGAGTCCTTGAGCTCGGCCTGCGCGCGCGCGCGCTCGGCGCCCAGCAGCACGGCCACGTCCACCATGTAGTCGTAGTAGGCCTGCACCAGCTTGTCGCTCAGGCCGCGGTTCAGGTACTCGCGGCTCAGCCCCAGCGACGCCTGGTCCAACTGTTGATAAACATCCACACGGAATATGTTATAGGAATCCGGCCGATTGTTTTGACTTTGTCGTTCATCGTTCATACAAAACATATGATCGTTAATTCATTCGCAATAACATCAATAACAATGGCACTCGCGTGGCAATAAAGAATTCGCATAAAGCGGCGATTTATATTGAGAAGTCGTTTAGAAACATAGGTTATAACTATAACTAAATAGGTACTCGATGGAGTGTAATAAAGACGTGTATTGCGCACGGCCGGCCGACCGTGACACGCGATACTGTTTTTTTATAAGGTGATCGCTAGCGAGTGGTCTTACATCGATGATTCTCTTAGTAGAGTTCTTGACGTCGACTCCGATGGAGAAGTCGAGGAAGTAGTCGACGGAGTATCCAGCGGAGCGGAACTTGTAGACTGACTTCTCCCAGGAGAAGGAGGCCTCGTCCCAGGCGGCGCCGTCCAGCACGGGCCAGCCGCCCAGCCGCCGCAGCATGCCCAGCAGCGGCGCCGTGCCGCGCGCCTCGATCGCGCCTGCCCGCCACATAACACATTATTTATTTTTTCATTATTATCAATCAAAATAATTTATCATTTACACAGCTCCACGTAGTAGGTATGTATGTGTATGGCTATATATTGCCATTCATAAGCCATAATTTTCATCACGCTAGTTTGGCATGTTCCAGGTAATGAACTTACTCAATTTTAAACCTATCTTTCGACAACGCATCGATTTATTTTGTATTTTCTTGTTAGTAATATTGATCTGAAACTCCAATGTAAGATAGCGATCACAAGTAAATATTTTGTCGATCGAATTCGTTTAGCTGCGCCTTTTTTGGGCATTCAGAGACGGAACTGCGGGTAGGAGCGAGGTGATGGATGAGCGCGGATGACGTAAAATGAGTTGTCTTGTAATGAAGAGAGGGCATAGAAATGTATCCGTTCCAGTGTTTGTTCATCCATCACTTACGTCACCCAGTTGTGCAAAATTGCGGAAGCAGTAACGTTTTATTTTCACTTTCACTCACTATTATGGAACAAACTAACTAAATTAAGCAACGTTAAATAATTGGATCAAGAGTCCGTGTGCCAGGTATGCACAATATGCACATATACATAACAGACAATATAATTATCTACCTAAGTTTACCTAAATTCGGAAGGGGACCGGCAAAACAACATTGTACCGTGGAACTTAACAAGCACAAGCTGTTTATCTTTTAAACGTTTAAGTTTCATGTCATAGATAGATACTTAAGCAAAACAGAAACAATATGTAGGTCAAACTATTCGCTGCAGTTTGAAACAACAAGCCTCCCGCCGCCTCAGGTAAGAATGCCTGGTGGGCGCTTAATAGTTTAATGCAGTTGTAATGTGTTTGGCCAACTACGGAGGCATGACACCTTCAAAGTTATAAAATAAGCAAAATTGTAGGTATCTCGATCGTCGCATACTTTTATGTTCCTATAAAGCTACTTCATTATTAACTTTGATTACAAACTTCCATTTTCTCAACGTCTTACTTAGTTCCACGCGGCCTTTAATTATTTCTTCAAAGATAATGTAAACACTATTGTAGTATTTTGAATTAAAGCTGATTGGAATATTGATTAGGTAACGAAATTTTATTGTTCCGTTAAGGTTGTATGGATGGATCGTACTCGTGTTCGATATTGAAAAATTCAACGCGCATATTAAGGTAGGCAGGTAGGTGTATGTGTCGAAGGCGGATTGTAAAATCCGCCGTTTTACATTACGCCTAGCCGTTTAGCAAAACAGCGCCGTTTTGTAAAGCGGCGGCTCAACGTTTAGCCGGATTGAATGCGGCTGAATAAAAAACCGCCGGAATGAATTCGGCGCTAAACGTTATTCATTACGGCTAGGCATAATGTAATACGGCGAGAGATTAGCCGCCACTTCGTCGTTTTTAGTTCAGATTTTTAACACTCGTGGCGCTGCCTAACATAAACAGTAGAGGATTTAGAGGTAATAATAGGTTAGATTAGGTTAGATTACATTAGATTAGGTTAGGTTAGGTTAGTTTATTTTATTTATATTTATTTTACTTTGCATTCTTTATTTTTTAAGTATAGTTACCCTACAATTTCAGTAGTAGTACAATGCGGCTAAACGTGGGCCGCCTTATTGAAGAACGTATCGCAATAACAATCCGGCTGAACGTTGAGCCGCCGCTTTACAAAACGGCGCTGTTTTGCAAAACGCCTAGCCGTTATGTAAAACGGCGGTTTATACAATCCGCCTGCGACATATGCAAAAGGCTTGGGGCATCGTTTGAAGAAAGTGCAACCCGTCGCGCGGCTGCGAGCTGGATACTTACTACCTAGTACGAGTTCTTAAGTCAAATTGATTCCTAACACGTCATTTTCGGCACTGTCAAATAAAGTGAAACCGGTTCTAAGGTGGATTCAGGGATCTCTTTTTCAATGGTAGGTATAGGTATAATTTCCGTTTTTAGGTTTAGTCCACTGAACTAAGCATTTGCCTACTTGTTTAGACTAGGACTTTCACATAGGTCCGGGAAATAACTTACTTAGCATGATTTCTAAGTAGCTTTTCCTGGAAAAGCGATGCGCGGACTTACACCCGCTACAAAAATTCTAGCCATTTTTTTGTCGATCATTATACTTTACGAATTACCTATCAATACTCCCAACAAGTAGGTTCTTGCGTGTGTGTAGGTACATACATGACGCTAAGGTCAAAGTCCACCTAGGATAAAGCTAACCCTGTGTTCATGTTTAGGTACGTCAAGTCAAAGTTGATGAGTTGAATGAATTAGTATACATCAAAGTCAAGTTAATCCCGACGAACGTCAACTTAACAGTCCAACTCGGAACGGTGCAACTGGGCCCAAACAGGCTTAAACCAGATTACCTACTCCGGTTAAAAACGGATTAGTCTGTACGTACAACTATCAAGACACCACAGCACAAGATTTTTTAAATTAAGAAGGTGAACACACTTTACTAAAGTTTTACGACTTCTTTTTATTTGAAACACGCCTTATCGTATAGCACCTAATCTGCTAAACCTCATCACTGATCAATTGCCAATTAAAATCACATCTAACCGTTTCAAATTCCGTTCGATGAAAAACTTATCATTTTACTTTCAACTAATATTATCAGTGGAAATTTCATAGGTACCTACATGAAGCTTATACTTAAATCTTGTCTATAGGGACACCATGGCATACAACTTCTTGGCAGATAAGATTGTGTCCCCTGTGGATGGCGCATGGAGTTGCCTGCGGTCAGGTTCGAAAACATGACCACAGCATGATGTAACGACTTTATCGTCATTGTTGGTGCTGCATACGGTCACAAAGAAATTTTTCATCCCATTATTCGGCAGTAATTTGCATAACATTCATTTATGGTCGCGGCGAGTCAAAGTACCTAAAGGCGCTTAGAGGGAAGGATAGATGAGTGTGTCGGACACTTACTTCTGTTCATGCAAGCCTGGTACAAAGTCTTGGCGAGCGCGAAGGGGCGGGGCTCCTCAGGCGCGACTGGCTCGTCGAGCAGGGCCCTTATCTGCTCCTGCAGCTGGTCCGTGATGATGGAGAAGGTGTTGACCGAGGTCTTGTCGTCGGGGATGCGGGTGTTGCGCAGGAACGAGCCGCACGAGAACTCGTAGAAGTCGTCGCACGGGTCCACCTTGTCGTCCATGTTGAGGAGCAGCTTCGACGCTGCAACACGAGCCGTGTTATAGAATCAGAATTTAGAATTTTAGATCACTCTTTGACTTTTTTTTGTCACTGTGGTTCTGTGAAACTATTAAGATTCTCATAAATGCCAACCGAAGCGTCTTGAGAAATCTGATTATAAAATAATCCTTACATTGGATACAAACGTAAAGTTTTTAAAATTATCTACTGCCAAATTATAAGTACTTAAATAATGCACCTAAAGCCTTTTTCCGAGTTTAAATAATATGCTGTTGTAATAAGACTCAGTTTTTGACCGATTGTAATCCTTTGTATCTGTCCAGAATCTCTCGGAATCTAGCGACTTCCTAGTTGATAAACGATGCAGTAAGATCAAGATGGATTGTGTTTTTCAATATAAATAATCCGTGCTAACAGGATGCAAGTATAATGGATTACGATCAAAGTCTTAATTGAAACAGCTACCATGGAACTCTTCAATATTTTGATGTTCCTTGTTATTAATCCGATGTTACAATGATATTTAGGTAGTGTAAAATGGTTCTACGCCGGCTCAGTACAGTCCGTAGCCGTTTGTATAATTATAGTATAATGGCCACATAGGTCAGCTCGTAAATCTAATTGTATGTAATTTTCCTCACCTGTGTGGACGCACCCCGGCAGGCTGCAGACCTTCTCTTGGGGCCCTTTGGAACGGACGTCAGGCGGCATGGATGAAGAAAGTCTCAGTTCACTAGTTTGTGGCATGTCTAAAATGCAGATATATTTATGACAAATGAATGTATGATAGAGCGCATGCTGACAGAACATAAATGTAAATAGGAAACATCAATAGTGATTATGCGACTACACAATTTATTCTACTTAACACGTTGTCCTCTTGCGCAACGAAGTATTTAGCTAGATAATTATGTGTTCCGTTAGGATAACTATAAGATACGTGCACAATTAGTGCCATCATTTACTTAGCGAAAGGTAAAGTCGAAATTAGTAGCAAAGTTATTACAGGTTGGAATTCTAAAAAAAAACCCAAGATATCTATGAGTTGAAAATGTCAAAACGCGTTCAAATAAATGCCGAACTTGTATGGTAACATTCTATGAGGCAATTATACTATTAACAAAGAATGTAGAGTTATATTCTACAACATATCATTCTCAAAAGCAATTGTCGTGTTTTAATTACTACTACGGTATTTTCACACAAATATTTCTTCAATCGTTTGTTGGTTTCGTACCCCGATCTTATCAAGCAAGCACTGGCACCAGTCACGTACATACAAAGGTGGTAGTGAAAGTGAAGGCATGTCATGAGGTAAAGTATCCAAAATTAGATTTTAATACAACTAAAATACTAATAACTGTGATCAGTCGAAAATAATCAAGCAATTGTATAAAACCCAGAGATTTACATTTGATCGGTTAAAGGAGAGAGTGGACAATGTTTGGGCGATTCCGGCCAGTCTGTTTTATTACGTAAAGATAATAACTATTCGATGTCGAGCATGTGGTTTCTTTCTTGGCCGCTTTACGCTTTTCCTTGTGATGTGAGTCTTGTGACGTGAATTTTATGTGTTTGCCTTGAGGATGTTGTTGTTAGTGACCGCATTTTGCTCACGGGGCAGCCTCATTGACAAGATTCAAGAATATAAATAAGACCTACGGGTCTTTCGTCTGGCATTACCTATGTAGTTCCCTCAAGTTATTGTCAATACAGTGCTTATTTGCAGTACTGACTCCATTTTAATTATCTAGCGTGGTTATTAAGTAGGTACCTACCTCACTCGCTCGCGGTCGGTCACGTCACGTCTTGAGAGATCATCATTAATACAAGTTCTGCCATTTTAAAAGCGGATTTGACCTGGATGTGGTATAAATAAGACAAATGCTGGGTACGGTACCTATTCAGTATTATATTTTGTTAATATCATTAATCGTTGTTGCAGGTAGAGCGTGTAAATAATGAAACAAATATTTTTAAAGAGATTCTAATAATATTTTTGCGAAATGTACAAGACTGACAGTTCTATCATATCATACATACATACATACATACATATTCTCACGCCTGTATTCCCAAGAGGGGTAGGCAGAGAACATGAATTAAAAATCCAGTGCCACGTTTAGCAATTTCAGGGTAACCAGATGGTTACATGTGATAATATGTAATAATCATATCATTCACTAATTAATTAAGAATCTAATGTAAATATACACTATGTAGGTACTTACTAAACTTAGTTAAAGCAAAGGTAATTGTCCAACCGTATTCGGTACAACGTCGTATTTAATGTATACATAGATCTAATTAGTTTGATGACTCGAATAGGACTAAGAGACTTAAGCTCCTGGTGTAAATTATCGAGATTACATGGTATAGTTGCATTTCGTGTCAGTCTCCGTTCTCAATAGCCTGGTGCGTAAGAATAGCCGACAATTACAGAACCGACGGCTCCATAACACTAGCGCAAATTATGCGCTCTACTGGTCAATGGTTACATTTGAAATTGTCATGTACTTAGGTAGATATACAATTTCATTAAACTATTGTTGTCGCTTTGTCGGTGTTTCTTAACAGTTTCCAAATCGAGTGAGACTGGATCTCTATTGTCAGGTGCTTGTCACTGTCGCGGCGGAATAATGTTTTAGCACGGAAAAGCGTCGCCCGAGCGCGCTGCTCGTGTCGTTTCGCCATATTCCGTGATCTAGCGACGTGTTTTGAGACCGATTCGGCCATAACATAAATTAGCTGGACATTCCCTAAAACGGCTTGCACAATTTTGTTTAAAAATGAGGCTAGCAAAAATAAATTACTTGAAATTACTAAGCAGCAGTCACGTTCAACATTTCTCAATAATTAATTGTTCACAGTATGTAAAGTGAAAGCGCAAAGTTAGCTTGGAAATAGGGTATAACATTCCCAGGTCTCCTAGATTACTTTTTATCAGTTAGGTACATGTCTCGTAAAATACCGATGCAGGAGTGAGCTCAGCCCGGCGTCGTAGGGCACCGCCGCGCCGCGCATCGACGTGCAAATTTCAATCACGTTGTCGCCTTGCTCGCTTCCGCAACAGTTTCCGCTCCAGTCCCGCGACGACCCAATATCATTTAATTCCTGATTATTTACACGTACTACGTACCTAGCAAATATTGATGAGGATTTTATTTCATGATTCAAAGGAAAACATATGCCAAAGAATCAGGGGCTTAAGCGCTTGGAAACGAGGCTCATTATTTTCTATTTGGAGGGTGCGCCCACGAGGCGATATTGTACCACACCCTATTAAATACCGTACCTAATTGTAACGTGGTCGCAGATCATAAGCACGCGGTCGCGGCTATGGCGCGGACTGCGGCTATGATTTATTTTATACATTTAATGGTCGGCAAAAATTATGGCTCGATTTAAACTAGAAATCCACGACACAAAATATGGCCAAGTTTGATGTCAAGCACTATATATTCGTGACGCTTCGCTTAGGCTAGGCCCGACACTCCTCATCCACGGTCTAATTTAGTCAAACAAACAACCAACTAATGAGTGTTAACATTTTAAACTAAACAAAAATTGGCGAGCACTCTGCTCAACGAGTTCGTTTTTCATGTGATAATTAAAGAATGTCGATGCAAAAACGTAGGTTCTAACAGTCTTTGTTCGTACCTAAGCTACTTAGCTCTCGCGTTTTACGCACGTTCTCAAGAATACACAAAAATCAGAATATGTGTGTTAATTTGAAAACAAATCGTTTTAGTTACCTAAGTACGTGTTCATTATAGATCGTGTAACATTGTTCGACCAAGGGTCCATAAGGCGGTGTTCCGCACCGCGTGGTTCCGCGAGACTATGATAATTATACCTAATTAATGGAGAGTCACTTCGTAGAACTGCTTTAAATCTCTGTCCGTGTGTACATAAATTTATTATTCAAATACTTTTCCAAGAAAACAGGTAACAAGCCGACATAATCATCTTTATTGTACAGGGTGTTGTTACATCAAATTTAAGACAAACACCTACCCCTGTCCGCAAAGACAGCTCACGAATGACATTGACAAAATACAGAACGAAAATTTATTTTCATTCACAGTCCTTAGTTCTCTTCTTGATAATGTGTTGTAAGTAAGTCGTAATTGGCATTTATAAGAGTCTGAAATATTTTTTATAATAAGGTATTCAGAGAATGTTTTTGGTCACATTAAGTAAGAATACCTATTTGTATTTGTTTGACATGTGGCGTCGGCTTAGACTAACATCTTTATTTCTTTTGTGGCTGTCATAAGAGGCGACTAAAGAAAGTGCGTGCGAAAGGTCACTGTTTAGAAAAAAAGAAACACTTAAGTAATAAAGATATTGTTTTTATCTTTATTAATTTAGATCCAAAAAATGTGCTCAAAAGTGGCTACAGAAAGAAGAATGGTCACAGACAATGTGAAACATTTCGTGTACCCTGGCTACCGTATTTACATGTATGTATGTAGGTAGGAATGTACGTTTTTAGAGGTAAGAAATATTTTTATATAATGTAAAAGTGAGCTTTTTGAATGAACACAAATACTGACACAAGGAATCGACCGATGTCTTTGTGTTTAGGATATACATAGATCAATATTATTCGAGCTACTTAATAAAAAATTGTGCAGATATTTTTCGCTTTCCCATCATTTTTCAAACACCCTGTGTGACCTGTTTACTAAAAATATATCGTTCGACCTCTAATTTAAATATTCATACTTATTTTATTCGACGATTCAGGCTGCCGCTTGCTGCTTAATTTAGTATTGGCCAAACTGCCATGGATTCTTAAGCTGGGTCAACGGGGACCGCTCTCTCGATTTTGTTAACCCTGCTCAAGACGCTGACACGTTAACCCCGCCCGCGCATATTGTGGTGTTCGTGGGTACTTTATTGGACATTGTCGCCGTGGAAAGCCCCCGCTCGCCCGCGCCGGATATGAGGAAGCTTCCGCAATAAACCACCGCGGGTGAGCCGTCTTGGGCGCAGGCAACACCACGGCCACCGACCAAATATCTACGTATAACGTATAAGTGAAATGATATACGTTTTAAGTATGTATACAATTATCCCGGGAACTGGGTGTTTGGGATGTTGTGGCCATGCATTATTGACTAATATGTTACGCAAGGCAAACCCATGTGAAGCGCCGAGTATGC